>JAVLVB010000145.1:457374-574781 GCA_032876305.1 Orestias chungarensis | reverse complement strand
ATCTACTGGATTTAGATCCTGCTATCAGTGTACATGGCAGACTGTTTATTCCAACTGTGCTGCAACAGGCCTAGAAATATTAAAAATAAAAAAATCCCGGAATTTGTATTTCAGTATTTTGTATACATAAATTTATTAGAGTTTGGTCTAATTAGAGAGATGGAAACAATATGGTTCTGAAACCCTACTTTTACTCATACATTTTATTCAGTTTATTTTCAGTCTGTTTCTCCTTTCAGCTTTTGTTTGCAAATTGACTCAAAGAACAAAAAAACTATTGTTTGTTGAACTAAAATGAACTGTATAATAAAGCACTTGTTTCCAAAGTTTTTAGCTCGTGACCTCCAAAGACCAGCAGCCGGCTATTGGCAACCTGGTGACCCCCATTTCATTCCGGTTCACTTATTTATACATTTATATGGAGTTAAATGCTTTTTCCTATTGGTTCCAACCCCAACTTTGGAAACCTTTGGACTACAAAACAAGTAAAGCATGTTAACACGCTTTCAACAACAAAGTGTAAGGAAAAAAGAGTTTAAATTACAAACTGACTGATAGGATCATCAGCTGTTTGCTTTACTGGAATCGACTTTATCCAATCTCAGAAAGTAACAAATAGTTCTCACTTAGTCAGGTGCCAAAGCTGCCTAATCTAAGGCTGTTTCAGGTCATTCTATTTACTGGAAATAAGATCTGGGTTTAAACCAAAGTTACTATAGTTATTTTTAAAATATACAACTTTGGTTACCTTAGCAAGAAACCTGTTTTTGTTTTACATAATAGAAACATTTTGGTGTGATATTCATGTTGCTGCATATGTACTGCTTCAAAGCAGCTTTATACACCCTTATAATGCATTTATATTTGCTGGTAAAAACAAACAAGCAATAGTTTAAACACTCAAAAGTAATGGACCAATTTGGATGGTATATGGTACACATACAAGCAGCAACAGTTGTAAGTAATAGCATTGTTTAACAAAGTTGCTGCCTGCTTGCTGGTAGTGTTACCTCCTTATTAAAACTCTGAACTCCTAATGGTGATGTCGACTGTGACAGAAATGCATAATCCATGTCTGCTGACCTATTGACTTTTAGACACTCCAGTAGCTGCCTATAACACTTGCTTTTGCTTATGAAGTCACCAATTAAGCTCAATGAATATGACATTGTTTACATTACAGTCACTAGTATGATTGTAAAGGAAGGGCATGCAGCGCAATTTTCATGGTCTGAAACTAAAAACAGGACAGCTTGCTCAAGGACTGTAATCTCTGTATATGGTGCACATGCTCTACCAACATGCTCTACCATGGCTCCTGAGCCACCTTGTGCCTCAGTAAGGTTTCTTTTCTACATGCAAATTGTTACACCTGCTTGCACTTGGTTGAATATTGGATACATTGAAAAGTTTCCTGCAGTAATTTCCATAAAAGGCTGTTGGAATGTTCCATAAACATCTCACAAGCTGTAATGATTGCTGGGTATCCAAATTGAAGCAGCAGGGTTTCATTTTGATTTTTGAAGATTTTTCTTCTTTTTTTTTTACCAACATGCTTCTTGCGCTCTAAGATATAGATGTAGATGTAGATGTAGGAAGATTCTAGGTATGTGACCTCATGTGGGGTCATTAGTACATAGTTACTAGACAGCAGGGTGGAGAATTTCTACTTTGAAGCAAAGAGAAAAGAAAGAATCACATATACTCAATTGGCCTTTAACAATAGATGTCTCCTATCTTAAAAAGAACGGCTGGTTTATATATTCATTCCAGTTCATCCCAAATTTGGGGGAGGACATTTTTCAGGGCATTTAAAAAGGGAGGTACCGTAGTTGTGATTGATTAGCGTGTTGTGCATGCAAATGTGAAATTAGAAATGTTCAAATAATCACTTATTGTGTGGATCTAATAATATATATAATAACTATATAACATTATTTAATATAGTGAAGTAACGCCATAGCGACAAGGCTGGCTATGTTTAAAAATTATTGCAAAATCAAATAAATAAAAAATCTATATCAATTTTTTATTACACTCATTTTAACAAATTTTAAAATTTCTATAATTCTTGTTTTTTTGTCATTTTTCTTGTTTATTTTCTTTTGCATTTTCATTAAGTGGCATTTTTTTTTTTTTTTTTTTTTTTTTGAGAGAAAAACTTCTACACAGGGAGCAGTATGTAATAAAGTCATAATTTGCAAATCAGCTGCTTTGATATTGAAGTGCTGTCAGAAGGGATTTCATGTTTTTCTCAAATGTCACACAACCTTAATCAAACACATTTATGAATACAGCATAACTCCAGTCAGGATCACTTGTCTCAGTTAATCCCCACCCTCTAATAAAACATTATTGTTAAACCACACTGATTATTGTGGAAGTTAATGGAGTTTGACTCTGACAGTTTGCTTCTGGTTATATGTGCCGTATTGTCCCCCCACCTACCTTCACTGAGTGCCTAATACCTCATCTGTCTGTTATTATAAATGAAGACATTACACATGCACAGCAAGAAATATTTCTTTGAAAGCTTGAATATGGAATTGAAAAGTGAATTTGTTTTTAGGATGAACAGTATTAGTGTTTTTACGCCAGTTTATCAAGTGGGTGAATTTAGAAGTGTCCAACATTATTGCTGCTGTTTGGCATTGGGAGTTGCATTTTTTACTTCCACATTTTTTTAAATAATAATAATAATAATAATACAACTTTATTTAAAATAGAACAATGTACAGCTTAAACATAGATGGCACTATTTTATGCCCAGTAACAGTTTGCAGCATAAGCAAATTTGCATCTGCAGTCCCTTGACAGGTTAGAAATAACATATTTAACACAACGTCAGAAAAAAACCAAAGCTGTGCATTAGAGCTTACCATTTTCTTCGCACCAAACAGACCTACACAAACACACAGATACATCATACAGTCAGTAATTACACATATGAGCAGCTTTTACTAGATTTTTTTCTGATTAGATTTTCAAACAACTCAGATCAGATCACCATCAGGAGTGAATGCTGGGATGACTCAATACAATGGATTTCCTTGTATAGAAGATGTTTTAAGCCAATGTTAATATTAAACTGGTTTGGTTAATTGTTAATTATTAAGATGAACTGCAATGTATGTGTGATTGGAGTGAAATGAATCCTATTGTAAAGCGTCTTGAGATGATGTGTTCTAAATTAGCACTACATAAATAAACTGAACTACATAAATAAACTGAAATAAACTGAATTGAAATATCAATTCTACTGATTAGTAGTCTTTAATTACATTTCTATTCAGTTTATTTATGTAGCAACAATTTACAACACGTCTCAAGCCACATTACAAGAGAATCATTTCATTCCTGTCGTGTATATATTCAACCATGTTAAACAAATCTGTTTAAAATTTTTCCAATCTGAAGAAAACTCAGCAGATTGTTTAGACTCATTGTCTTTACAAATTAAGCAGATTAACAGTATGGCACAATAGTATGTGCAGTTTTGTAAAATTGAACTCATGAAATAGTAAAATAACCATGTTGGAATTTAATTTTTCAGCCACACTTATGAGAGAAAGTCCCCTAATCATTTCGATGCATCACTTTGATTGTCCAAATATGTCAGGTGTAACTATTGCTTTACAAGGTTGTAAACTTATTTTTGCCTGATCAAAGCTGGAAGGGCTCTTTCAGTCTTAGAGAGTTAGTTTGAGGATTCTCTGACTATGCCAGAGCATCTTTTTTTGCTCGATTACAAGTCATCATGTTGGTTATGAATCAGTCAGTGTGAACTTGCATTCACACCAATGGTTAAATAAATCTTTGGACCAAATTAATGACTACACAACAGAGCAACAATTGGGATTCTACAGACCTAAACAATTTGTTTTTAAATTAAATGCTAAATAAATGTTTATATATATTTTGTGTGTCAATCTAAAGATGTTAGATACCTAGAGCTTCTCCATCTTACATTTGAAGATGATCTACTGTTCCCTGGTAATGTTTAGGTCTAGAAGCATGATTACCCAGTTAGCACCTTTACTCTTGTTTTCTCAAAAATGGCAGTGATTTTTTTTTGGGGTGGTAATCATGAAGGATTACTGCCAGTGTCTGCTTCAGCATGTCCCATTACATGTCTGCATTCATGGTTCCCTCTAAGAACAGTAGCTGCCCTCTGCCAGCAGGACTCATGATACTTTCACTACTGTTTTCAACTTTAGACAGGGACACACTTGACCTGGTAGTCAACAGACATGCTTGACGACAACAACATCTGAGTGAATAATTTTCACAAACAATTTGTCATATTTAAAAACAGATTTCCATCTGGGATGATCCTTTGTCACAGACCAACTTGATGTAATGTACTGCATTCAATCTAAACAACGACTGGTTGACATGGCAAAGCAAACTGAGGTTTGGTCTTGGACACTGTGCTGAAGCTTAGTTTGAGGACAAACTTTTTTTTTTTTTTGCCATGAACATTCAGTATAAGAAATTCACAGCATTACTCCGTATATACACTTAACCCACCTACTTCCTACTCATTCCTGAGACCTTACAACACTAATGAGTCGCATGTCACCAGGCGTGTACTCATTTTAGTTAACAATTTAGACATTAATGGTTGTCCAGTGTTCTCAAGGCGGAAAATACGTTGTACCAAACACGTATTATCAATGTTACAATGTCATTACTCCATATATATATATATATATATATATATATATATATATATATATATATATATATATATATATATATATATATATATATATATATATATATATATAAATAATCTTTACAATACACATACTTAGAAAAATGTGAGGGATGTAATGACTATGGTAAGCGAATGTAAATTAATGTAGTAGCAATAATATTAAGACATATACGCTCTGTCTCCCTTCCTATTTTTATTTACAATATTAAAAATGTGTCAAACTGATAATTCAGTGCAATTGTGAAATCTGATTTAATTAAAGGCCTAACACTAAAGATAAGTCTTAATATTCCTTAAGGACTTGATTGTTTTCTCAAGTTTGTGGCAGGCATTTTCATCAGCATACTCAATGTACAGAATTTTTTTAATAATACTTCAATCTACAATCATGTGAATCACAGGCATCCGATGTCATCTAATTTTCTTGATGTCGTGTATAATTATCTGTCAAACTGCTTGTTTACTGCCTTTATCCACTGATTAGTAGCAGTTGAAATTTCACAATAATTACCCTTTTAGTAGAAAGATGATTGATTTCAAACTTCAACAAGTAAACACATTAATTTTCCGTTTTGTGCAAAAATACTTTTTATAAATGTTTGTATACACTAATACAAATAAAAAAAACATGATGGCTTTTTTATTTGAAGCCCTAAGGGGGTGAGCTGGAGCATCGATATCCTCTGAGGTCTTTGAATGCCATCACCAGGAAGAAAAACAACAGTCTGACAAAGTGAGGCAAAAAAATCTCACCCCAGCCTTCCAGAGGCAGCAGTAACCTCAAGGCTTTGTGAATGTTATCTGTCCTTCATATCAGCCACAGTGACAGCCAATAACCTCATATCTGACAGAACATACTCCCTTGTGTCAACATCTTACTGATCAAACACACCCAGAATAATCATGCCAGAGCCACTGTTGGGTTAATACACACTTATTTTCTGTGCAAACTCAGTCAGACAATGTTCTGCTGGAGGTAAAGCTACCCATTTCAAAAGTAATAGTATGTCACCTTTCATGTCTTTTCAGATCTTATCATCTTAACCTTTAAATAAATTCTTATTTAAATGTTCATATTAACGCAGTTATGAAGACACAATTTGATATCTTGCACAAGAACTCTATCCAGATGTAAAAGGGAGAAAGCTTGAAATGATTTGTTACTTTCAAACGGTAAAATACCTTTTACATTCAACGAATAAGGATGTGCAATAATTGAATATCCTACAATGATTTGAACTGCACACTTAAAATGTTTTTCTCATTTAAATATTTAAACTGTTTCCTTTTGTTGAGAAACCTTTTATTTGAAGACAGTCCCACCCACTGAAAACATTCAAAAAGCTTTTCTTGAATGTGTTGACATTGAACAATGTCCTTTTCAGTGTTTTGGCATCCTTGGAGAGGAGCATCAAACTTGTAGTGCTTTGGAAATTATACTGTTTGACTCTATTAACATGCAGTTTGTGCTTGGAGAACAGAAGAGTTGCAAAACACTGCCACAAAGTAGAATTCAAATGTGCATGACACAGAAATATGCTAATAACCCCATCAAGTCATCTGCAAACATTTAACAGCTAGCATTAGAAGGTTTTCTGTTAAAAATATTGTAAATATATCTCAGACTGTTGATCTTAGAGTTGTGAAAATATTTCACCAAAATGAATCAACAAATAATACATAAAATTATTATTTTGATTTATAAATATAAATATGAAATCAGATCTGTTTATTTTAAATTCAAAATGAGCTCTATGTGTACAATTTTCTTCAAACCAAAAATCTTTAAAAAAAATGTTGAGTTGGAAAACCCAAGATGAAACTTGAGGGTTTTTCCTATTTTCTTATCTTAAATGTATGACATGAAAATCCATGTAAGAATTTTCCCCTTTACCTTAACTTGATATCAAAAAAGACATTATATAATCAAATGATTTAATGTAATCTGTATCATGTTGGACTTTACGCATGAGGTGTATTGACTTGAAGTACATTTTTATCAGTTTTGATGCATACCTGGATCTGTTTTTGAATTTTTTGCATGTTAAAGTGCCTTGATTTTTATTTTCTAATTCGGTCATGGTTAAATGACTGAAAATTGAATTGAGCTCAAATACAGTATAAACATTTCATCCATATGTTATAAACAAACAGGAAACACAAACTGTTGTTCTGTTGGACAGTTAACTAAACTTTCAATAAATAATCTTTGCAACTGCTGTAATGTTTGAAGGCTGAATTAGCTGCTCTGCTGCACTACATTAAGGATCATATTAACATTCATGCGTAGCTCCAATTATCGGCTGATGGGCTCTTATCACTAATCTACTGAGCACATGTAATACTGTTTCTAGGTAGTAAGCAAGTAGCCCCAAATGTAAGTTTGCTTAATTTGTCTGATTCAGGTGTTGGACTCTTAATGCTCTGTGCATTAAAGGTTTCAACCAAAATGGGTTCTTGTCTTTCAGACTCATTCTTCCACACTTACTTGATAAATATAAAGCATGTCTTTCATGATTTTCAAATTTTGGACATGAATCGATGACCATAGATTCATACTGACTATAGCTGTCCCCTCACTCATATATGTTTCATGGCCTGAAGTGAGGATTTTAAAATGTATTATTCAGTCATCCATGATGAGTCATCTCTGAAACCCTCAGAGAGAAGCACTATTCTTGTTGAGGAGCAGCTGTCAAATCATTATTTACTGTTGTAAAACTGACTGCTTTTGTGGAGTTTTCTCAAATTGGAGATATCATTTGGAAATATTCATTTGAGCCTTTTAATTTTTTTATAGAATTCAACTATTTAGGTGTTTTTTCTATTTGATTATATTTTGCGTTTGCCTGTCATCACAACCGGATGATGTGTAGTAATGTCTTTCTAATAGATTATCTTTCAATAGATGTAGAAACAGGATGATTTTCAGCATGTTTGCAGATATTGATTTGTGTGACAGTGATTCTGCATTATGTTGCATTGCTTAACATTATACTGGATATTGAAAGTTGTTATTGTATATGCAGCCACATAATGCTTGCAGTTTCAATTAAAACATTTTGTATGCGCATGCTGACAGACCATCGTCTCAAAGCACAACTAATGTTTGCTTTTTTAAATTCAAGCATCTTGGGTTATGAGCTTTGAAAAAATAACAACACAATTGTGACAGAAATCCATTGTTAGGTGCTTAGCATGAACCCTACTATGTATTTTTAGCACAAGCTATTTCACTACAGGCCTTGAAATCTTTCAGGTGGGGATAATGGATAATATAATGAGCATACTTTGGACAATATTAGAAAAAAGAAAAAAATAGCAGACTAAACTTTGGGGTTATATTCTCAGCAGAAAAGATGCTTTCACATTAGCATGTCAAAAAAGCAGTGTTTGCTGCATTTCTAGTATAAAAGTGCTACTTAAATGAGTACGATAGGTAATGCTAGTGGAGACATTAGTAGTTGCATTAGTTTAAATTGAATAAATTATGATCACCACTGAGTGAAATGTTTAATTGAAAGGTCATTCTTTTATCCTTTTGTTTTCAGTTTCACAAATAAAAATCTAAAAAAGTACTTTCTTGCTAACTTCCTTCAAATTAGACAAGTAGCTGTAATCCATACACCAAATCTGTTTATTTAACAGGGCAACTAAATGGATGTTTTTAAGAGAAGAAATCTTAATGCGATGGAGTTTGTATGCGATTTATTTGCTATTAGTTTATCTAAACTCAGTGTTAAGCTTATGGGAATGAAAGACAGAACCAATTTAGTTTTCTACCTGTAATGTCTGCAAAAAGTAGTTCTCCACTGTTTAGTTAGGATATGATAATTTGACTAATGCATTGCTTTATGACCTATAAAAAGTCTCTCTTATTTCATTTAAACAGAGAACTGACTGAGTGCTCTTTCCCATGCTGTACAAAACCTTACTTCATGGGTTTTAGTAACACGGACAGTCGGAAAAATGGTTTCAATATGCTCTGACTCTGGATAACAGAATCAATAAAGAAAATTATTAGAACTTTGAACATTCATATCAGATTTGTCTATGTATTTTGCCTCTGGACCTGCAATAGGACTTTTGTATGTAAATGTAGGTCTGTCCAGCCATCTCTTTAAATTAGGATGGAGTACCAGGCACATCTGCTGCTTGGAAAGAGTCATTTCAGGTCAGTGGGTGTTGCACACTTGAATGTGCCAAATCATTGCAAAACAGACACTTTTTCCCAGTCTACTTCTAGAAGTGGTCCGTGGAAAAACATCCTTGGTGAGTCTTGAGGACATTCAGTGTCTGAAAACAAATTTCTTAGAGCCAAAAGTTACAAAGTACACGTTTTAATGTATTTTTACTGTGTATTAGTATACTCTTAATTGTTTTTGCTTGCATAATTTATTTTAAAGTAGCACACACCTTAGTTGAAATAATATTTTATATGTTGCGGTGTACTTTGCTCACTTCTTCTCAGAATATGTGAGGCTGTATTCTTCCAATAGTGTAGCAGCATCCAGAGATACATGTTGTCAGTATGATTCTAATATAATGTTTTTTTCTTTTAGTAATTGTTAGGGTTGTATTTTTTGTAAAAATCTAATACCACAGTTATTTTATTACATCGAGTTACTTTGTAACTTGAGCGGTAAGTCAGCACCAGAGTGATGAACACCCCAAGAACCCTGTCACAGCTGTGTGTTATGTGTGTTTATGCTTCCTGGCTCGTTGCTCTTATCTTTGTGTGGAAGTATACGTAATCTATTTAAAGAGTTAGCGGAACATTTAATATTTCTTAAGAAGCTCTGACATTTGACTGTCATTTTCGTAAACATTTACTTAAAAAACTATGATCCAGCCAGAAATAATTCTCTGAACTTTTTTATTAATCCACCTCCATCTACCCACACTACAATATGTTGTTTCGACTAGTGGTAATAAAACCACAGATTGGATGCTTTCAATATATTACGTTTTCCTCTTTGGAGCTGAAGGTAAAATATATATTACATTTTTTTTATATGTCCAATTTTTAAATGTGGAGTTTTGACTCTTCTGCCTTTTATGATGAGATCATAGCAGCTGATCATTTCTTGTGAAAAGTAAATGTGCATTCAGAACAGTGCCTTCTGAAATAAAAGAAAAAGGAGGCCACCTTACTTTGATGACTAAACCATTTCTTTAACTAATACTCTCACTGTATTGACTTATAATGCAGGAAAGGTTTGGCTTTATAAGTATTTTTACATCGTTACCTTGAAAATTGCTAACAAAAAATTTACAATTGTACTTCAGTCACTATTTGCAAAGCTTCTAAATGAAACTTACAGAAAGAATTGACATTAATAAGGAATAACACCAAGTTACTCCAGGTAATATAGTCCCCTTGTACTTTAGTATTCTTGATTAAATTAGCATCCTTACTGCGGAATGGAGAAATCTCTGATTTTGCATTACGAGTGAGGCTCCAATCTTTAGTACAAACACACAAATTCTGGTGGGACCACGTAATAAAATTCTCTTTGCTGTCTGAAGAATATGGTGAGCTTGGTTGTTTCATCTGAACTTCTGTGTGGCTTTTCCATTAAATGAATAACTGTCTATAGCCAGAAGTTAACATTTAGTGTCTGTTCCTTTTAATATGCAAAGCTATGGGGACATAAAGGAAGCCAATTCCTTTAAGCTTATAACTTTGCCCAGAGGAGATGAAAAGCAGCAAATGGAAGTGCAGTAAATGGTCATTGGATTGGATGAATTGAAAGGTATATGGTTCATTTCAGCGTGTGCAGGACATAAAATAATTCTCTAGGCATAACTTGATGTTTATAGGGAATCTTTTTTGAATTATAATTCATGTTACAAATCGAGCTAGTCTATTTAAAAGTAAAACTAATATATATATATATATATATATATATATATATATATATATATATATATATATATATATATATATATATATATATATATATATATATATATATATATATATATATATATACACACACATATATGTCCAGGGTGTACCCCTGCCTCTCACACATTGTAAGCTGGAGATAGGTGCCAGCAGACCCCCGCAACCCCACAAGGATAAGCGGGATAGATCGCTCGCTAGCTGCTCTAGTTGCCGGCACCAGACACATGCCCCTTTTACACACGTGTTTGGTTGATACGACTGTTGCGGGGGGGGGGTCTTAATCCAAATTAAACAATCGTCTTTCCCTCATCATGCTGCTGGCCTGAGTGGCCTCTAAGTGCAATGGCCTGTCTCTCTGACAGCTGCGCACTTTTTTTTAAACAGAGCTGCAGGCCAGCAGGCCAATCCTGGGTCGGTGTTTCGGGAATACTCCCGGTTCTCCTTATGGCCTATGATCAAAATTTGATAAAAAACTAATCTTTTACTAATTTGCATGTTCTGAGCACATCTTTCTTTTGTTTTGTTTTTTTTACAAAATGAAAAGTCAGCATGGTCTAAAGTAATAAACCCAAGAAAATTTTGGTCAATCAAACATATACAGACAGTGAAAGTTTGAGTTTAAGATTCACACTTGATTGATTACAATACAATAGTGTGTTTAAATATGTTTACATTTCGATAAATTAGTTAAAAAGGCCTAGAACATTTCTAGGTACAAGCTATTTTTTGTAACATTCCAGTTGTAAACTTGTAAAGGTTCGGGATCTGAAAAATGAAATGCCCAGTGACCCGTCATTTTTGTAGAATGTACTGTAATAATGACAAGCTTACTCGCACAACACCAAAGCAGGAAGTAAAAATTAAAACGGGTAAAAATACTAACATGATGAAAATCAAAAAACTCTCCTCCCTGAATTGGTACCTCTGTAGTTGTTTTTTTCTTTCAAGTGCAGGCCTGAAATCAGTACCTGCAAATGGATCCTTATACATGCCCACATCATATAATTAAAATGCAAAGCATTTTTGGAGCCTGCAGAGGTGAAAAATCTCTCATGAATGCTAATTGTGAGTTCCATCAATTGAAAGTGTTTTGGCAAAATCACAATGACCTGGATTTGTTAAATAAAATTTATTAAAACAGTAATTTAGTTAAGAAAACAGTCATAAATATTAATTGTAGCAAAATATCAGAATAAAGTTGTAAGCAGAATTATGTTCGTTCAAAATCTATGCTTCAATTTTATGTCATAAAACTTATGAGATAAAGCCGTGAGTTCCATACACAAACGTAGAAATGCAGAAACACTTTAAAATTGTAGGTATTGCTTTTGGGATTTTCTCTTGTTTTGTCAAAAAATGGTGTCAACAGTCCTTGACTTTTTATGTAAAGCATTCCTTTCATCAAATGGATGGGATGCTAAAATAAATTCATACTTTATTTTGATTTCATATTTACATTTAATTTCTTAGTGTGAAGCCTTAATTACTCCAAACACAAATTTTCCACTGCTCAATTCTCCATTATACATTTACCTGTTTGTTTCTATAAGCAGTCATGGAATTGTCTTTTGTACAATTTGTTTATGACAGATCTACAACATGAAGTTCCCACCTCCTTATCGGGGTCCCACAGATCATAGAATGGGTTTGTCGGAGATGCAGCATCCTGAATCAAACATAATGCAAACCCAAGGTTTGGTACAAAGTAAAAAAAAAGTCTGCTGCTTGGTGTTAATAAAGAAATTAAGATACATTTTGTGTGTTATTATTCAGGAATATAGGTACATAATCTGTGGAAAAAAACTAATACTGTTAAATGTATAATAATTATTGTATTTTTCTAATAGTTTCCCCATGTATACAATCAATAATTTCAGAAAGAAAATAAATTATAACTTGACCCTGCAACTGTTGATTGGTCAGTTCTACACATTTACAGAATACAAGCATACCTCCATGTACTGACTACTGTCAATCAGTGAGAAAACTAAATGTTTCAGTTTCAGTATCCATCCGGCTCTTCATGTAAGCAAGTCAGCTTTATCCTAAAAGACATATGGATTAGATAGCAGGTGTTGATCTTCTTTTTTGTCTGTTTTCATCCCGGCCTAAAATAGGCAAATATATATGCCTTGATGAGATGTCACCAGTCATTTAAAACTTTCTTTAGGTCACTTCTACTAAGACAAATTACATGCAGACTTAAGTAAAACCTAGTCAGACTCTCTCTTTTAAATGCCCTCTTTGACTGCACTCTCTGTGTACATTCTTATCCTGCAATTTGCTGCCGGCAATACAGTGGGTTTCCTTTTAGGTTACCTGTTGTTAGCCATGATATTATTTGTATGAATTTATACATCTTAATCTGTAAAGTGCTCCGGATAAAAGCATTTACGCATAACGGCATAGAAATAAGGGCTACCAAGGTCCATAGGTTGGTATGCAAGCTCAAGTAGAAGCTCTCTCAGAGAAAAAGTTAAGAATTACTCATTGACTTTGGTGAACAATTCTTGGTTTGTGAATCATATTGGATTCATTGCATTTAAAACAAAATTTGTACATATTACGCTCCTAAATCAATGACAATAATAAAACCATTGCAACAGGTGGACTGCATCATTGTATCGCACACAGATTAATCACTTTACCTATATGACTTGCTCTGCAGATCACTGGGCTTCCTCTGTCCTCCCACAGTTTCTGTTTTCTATTGATATTAGAACACACTTTAAAAGATGAAGTTTAAAGAAAAAAGTTTCTATTAGTTCTTCTGAAGGCAAATCACTTGCTCCGATATTTAAATGCTCTTTTGCTTTATTAAAAGCTCATTGTGTCTTTTAGGTAATGCTTTGGTAATTAGGAGAGATAATGAGAGTGAAAGGCAAACAAAAGCACACTTAATTAGTGTCATTGTACCCACTCACAAGGACTTTCCTTAATCTAACTGCTACCCCACATTTAACGGTTAGGCCTTACTGCCAACTCTATGCTGATCAATCATTTGCATATGCTGTGACAAGGTGTTAAAAGAACAGTTTGGTTCTAACCAACTGGAATTATCAAAAGCTTATCTGTGGTTAAAAACATTTCAAGTTCAAAGAAACTTTCAAATTCTCAGGACTAATGCCAACTAATAGACACTCAAAGCAGAGATTCACAACTGTGGATTCTGCTGTAAAAAGAAACGACATTTGGTAAATCATGCCTCCAACAGAGCAGCCCAATAGAACAAACCTATCAATTATGATGGCAAAGTAGACTGTCAAAATCCATGGATTGGAGAAGCAAGGCACATAAACGTGCTTTACATAAAGATCAATAATCTTATTAAAAAGTAGAAATGCTATAGATGTAGATGCTCCTCTGTAAAAATCCTGAAGTTTGCAGATGACACTAGTCATTGGTCTCATCAAGGAGCTGAACACAGCAAAAACAGTGGAGATGACCATGGACTTCAGGAGGAGCCCCCCCAACCCTGCCAGCACTCACCATCCTACACAGGACTGTGATGGCTGTGGAGTCCTACAAATTCCTGGGCACAACGATCTCCAAGAACCTGAAGTGGGACAGCAACATCAACTCCATCATCAAGAGGGCTCAACAGAGGATGTACTTTCTGTACCAGCTGAGGATGTTCAACCTACCCCAAGAGCGGATGGTGCAGTTCTACACAGCCATCATAGAGTCCATCATCACCACATCCATCACAGTCTGGGGGAGTGCTCTCACAAAACACGACACCAAGAGACTGCAGCGCATTATCAAAAGTCTGCAGAGAGGACCATCGGTGTAAGGCTGCCCGCACTGCTGGACCTGCATGCCTCCAGAACCAGGAAGCGTGCAGAGAAAATCATCACCGACCGGTTTCACCCTGGCCGTCACCTGTTTCGGTCCCTTCCATCAGGCCGACGCTTCAGCCACATGAAGACCCGTACGACCAGGCTACAGATAAGCCTTTTTCCAACTTCCATTATTCTCATGAACAATTGAACAATTTATTTATATATTTTTATAACTTCTATAGTTTTTATACTGCACAAAACTGCACTTTAAAAAAAAATATAAATTACACATGCTAAATGTTACAAATGTCTTTACTGTATTTTTCGTGCCTTTACTGTATTTTTCGTGCACTGCAAGCATCTGTGTAACCAAATACAAATTCCTTGAATGTGTGAGCACACAGCCAATAAATCCTTATTCTGATTCTGATTCTGATTCTGAAAGAACATCATGAATTATGCAAATATTTTAAATAGGTAAAATCTTTTTTTATGGTTTAGCTGCCTTAAAACGCAGGAAATAGTTAACTTACAACAGTTTTGTTTTTCCTTAAAGGCATTTTGAATCTCTATGGTAACAAAACAATTTTTTTAAATTGTCACTTGCCCAGCCAAAATACCTTTACACAGAAAAATAACATATTTCTATTTGATTATAAATCTAAATAAAATTTGAAAATCCATAATAATTTATGACTTGTTTTTGGGTGAAGGTGGTGAGACGAGTTTTAACAAAGACCTTCCAAGCACACCAACTACATGTATTCAGCACAGATAAAGATTTCTAACTGACTAATCTTTCCTCCGATTATTTAAAATATAACATAATATATATAATATATATATATGAACCTCATATCCCAGTCCTGAAAACACAACCGGAGTTAAATCAAATTTTTTATTTCGACCTAATTTTGCTTACCTCTTAAAATTAATGAACACAAACAAAAATAATTAAGTAATAAGTTGACTTTTGTGACCAAAGTAACTTCATACTATACTTAGCAAAATGCAAATATTATTTTTAATGGACTTGGTGTTTCATGGTTGTCATCTTTATCTGAATCTGCTCTGTTCTCTTTGTTGCTTTTGGAATTTTTAACACAAGCGTGTCTTAAGTCAAGTCAGGTGAAGTGGCTTATATTGTCATTACATCTGAGTACAGGTACACAGTGTAACAAAATTTAGTTCCTCCGGAACCAGGGTGCAACATGGAACAACAAAACAATAGACAACATAAAGTGCAACATAGAACTAAAACACTAAGACAGTTTAACAGACAGGACAGTGCATTACCGATACGATACAATAAAAAAAATGTGCGTAGTGGAGATAAGGTGCAGAGATATGTAACATACTGTAACATAGACATACATGATCACAGCAGTTACTAAGGTAGAGTTTATAGTTCTTGTAGGAATGATCAGCAAATATTACTGATAGGTAATACTGAGTGTGCGTGTGAAGAGTGATAGGTGGGTTTTAGTACAGTCTAGTGTGTGTGTGTGTGTGTGTGTGTGTGTGTGTGTGTGTGTGTGTGTTAAAAGTGGAGGTGGGGGTTCAGTTCAGTTCAGAGTGATGAGTGGGGGTCAGCTTCGTCTCTATGTGTTGAGGAGTCTGACTGCCTGGTGGATGAAGCTGTTGCATTGTCTGGTACTGGAGGCTTGGATACTCCGGTATCTTTTACCGGACGGCATCAGAGTGAAGAGTCCGTGTGAAGGATGAGTGGGGTTGTCCACAATGCTGGTGGCTTTGTGGAAGCAGCGTGTGGTGTAGATGACGGAGATGGAGGGGATAGAGACACCGATGATCTTCTCAGCTGTCCTCACTATCCGCTGTAGGGTCTTGCGATCTGAGATGCTGCATTTCCCAAACCAGACAGTAATGCAGGTGCTCAGGATGCTCTCTACAGTCCCTCTGTAGAACATGGTGAGGATGGGAGGTGGAATGTGTGCTTTCCTCATTCTCCGCAGGAAGTAGAGGCACTGCTGGGCTTTCTTTGTTATGGAGTTGGTGTTGAGGGACCAGGTGAAGTTCTCTGCAATGTGAACACAGAGGAAGTTGGTGTTCTCCGCAATTTCCACTGCAGAGCCATTGATATTCAGGGGGTGGTGGAAATCTGGTGCTCTCCTGAAGTAAACAACCATCTCTTGATTTTGTCCACATTTAGAGAGAGGTTGTTGGTTCTGCACTAGTCTGTTAGCCACTGCACCTCCTCTCTGTACGCTGACTTGTCATTCTTGCTAATGAGGCCAACTACAATAGTGTCATTAGCGAACTTGATGATGTGGTTTGAGCTGTACTTTGCAGAACAGTCATGAGTCAGCAGAGTGAACAGCAATGGACTGAGCACACAGCCCTGCGGGGCACCGGTGCTCAGTATGGTGGTTCTGGAGGTGTTATTTCCAATCCTAACTGATTGTGGTCTTTCAGTCAGGAAATCCAGAACCCAGTTATAGAGAGAGGACTTCAGCCCCAGCAAGCCCAGTTTTCCGATCAGATGATGAAGGATGATGTGTGTTGAATGCTGAACTGAAGTTGATGAACAGTATTAGAACATAGCCATCTTTGTTGTCCAGGTGGGTAAGAGCCAGGTGGAGTGCAGTTTAGATAGCATCGTCCGTTGAACGGTTTGGGCGATACGCAAACTGCAGTGGGTCCAGTGAGGAGGGGAGCTTGTTTTTCATGTGCCTTATGACCAGCCTCTCAAAGCACTTCATGATGATAGGAGTAATTGTAATGGGACGGTAGTCATTGAGGCATAACACTTGAAACTTATTTGTCACAGGAACGATGGTTGTTGTCTTGAAGCACGTGGTCACGACTGCAGTGCTCAGAGAAATGATGAAAATGTCTGCAAGGACATCTATGAGCTGGTCTGCACATTTTCTGAGCACTCTACCAGGTATGCTGTCTAGTCCCGGGGGTTTTCCGTGGGTTGACTCTGAGTAGAGTTCTCCGCACATCAGCTAAGGACAGGCTGAGAACCTGGTCGTCTGGAGGAGGTGTTGTCTTCCATGCCGTCGTGCAGTTCTGTGCTTCAAACCTTGCGTAGAAGGTGTTCAGTGCATCAGGAAGGGAGGCCTCACTGTTACAAGCAGGTGGAGGTATCTTGTAGTTGGTGATGGTCTGGATGCCCTGCCACATGCGCAGAGTATCAGCAGTGTCTTGAAAGTGGTTGTGGATTCTCTTAGCATAGTTGCGCATTGCCTCTCTGATGCCCCGGGAAAGCTTGGCTCTAGGTGTTCTGAGACCTGCCTTGTCCTGTGACTTGAAGGCCTTGTCTCGGGTTCTCAGCAGCACACGCACCTCTGCAGTCATCCACTGCTTCTGGTTGGGTCGAGTTGTGGTAACTTTGGAGACAGTCACATCATCAACGCACTTGCTGATGTAGCCAGTCACTGAGTCTGTACTCCTCCAGGTTGATGGAGTCATCAAATGTAGCAGCTTCTCTGAACATGTCCCAGTCAGTGCGCTAAAAACAGTCCTGAAGAGCAGAGATGGCTCCTGGAGGCCAGGTTGTCACTTGCTTCTGTCCTGATTTGGCACGTCTGATGAGCGGTCTGTATGCTGGGATTAGCAACACAAAGATGTGATCAGAGAAGCCGTAATGGGGGCGGGTCTCCGCTCTGTACGCGCCTGGAATGTTTGTATAAACAAGATCCAGCGCGTTAGCCCCACGCTTTGGAAAGTTCACATACTGGTGAAAGCTGGGCAGCAGAGCATTCAGGTTACTGTGATTGAAATCACCAGCAACAAAAAACAGTCCGTCAGAGTGAGAGTTCTGGAGTTTAGTGAGGTCACTGAACAGCTGGCTCAGAGCAGCGTTAGCTTTCGCATTAGCATTAGCTCTCGTTGCTACATACACTGCTACAATGTGAACAGTGCTCAGTTCCCTCAGCGGATAGAACGGTCTTGCTCTAACAACAGAAAACTCCAGCAGCGACGAGCAGTAGCTAGGGGCCAGCGTCCTCTTTCTACGCCATTCAGTGCTAATGTAAACACACATGCCCCCTCTGCGGGCCCTACTGGACAGGTCCACGTCGCGGTCCGCACGAACTCGGAGCAGCCCCGTCCAGCTGAATGGCGGAGTCCGGAGTGGAGCTGGTTAGCCATGTCTCAGTGAAACCGAACACACACCCTGAACTCGCGCTGGGATGATCGCTGGAGTCTGAGGTAGTCCAGTTTGTTCTCCAGGGAGCGGACGTTGGAGAGCAGGATAGATGGGACGGCCGGCCGGCTGTTGTTAGCCATTAGCTTAGCGCGGATTGCGGCTCTCTTTCCGCACTTTCCGGTTCCTCGCGCACCGCTTACAAGGAGCCCTCTTTCGGCCAGCAGTATCAGGAAATGCCGCGGATTTTAGCAGGTCTAGCGTGCGCAGCTCCGCTCGTAGACCGCCCGTAAGTATGTTTTTGCCGATTTTGAAGCGTCAAAAGGGTTTGCCGGTCGCAGATAAGGGTGCCAGTTGCTCTCATAGCGAACTCTTGCATGGTTGCGAGTTCAGATCGGGTTTTTAACAACAAAACAAACAAAAAAGCACAGTGTTTTGATCCCGGAGCAGCCACTGCGTCCGAATGCGCCGCCGAAAAGAAAAGAAAAAGCTAACAAGCCTACTTTCAAACGTAAAAAACACATTGCAAATTTTAAAGTGCAAAGGTATTGTTACATTTCATCTCTATTTACAACAGGCTCTCACCAGTAAGCACTGCTTTTGTGTCCTCTCTTTGTTTTTTTCATCTGAATCTGCATCATCTATGTTTAAAAGACTGTCAAGCATTTACATTTTCTCCATTTCTTGTTTTATTTTCTCATTAGTCTTTAGAACCAGTTGTGCTAAGTTTCAAATATAATTGAATAATGATATTTTTTCATATCCTTCAAAATCTGTTGGGGAATCGGTTTCTTTGGTTGCTTCTATTGTGAGTTTATCTAGAAGTCAAAGAATCAGGAATTTGATATCCAAACAAAACGTAATTGTGTTTGTTCACAGGTAACGTCTCCATGTTATTGTGCAAAGATCGTTCACTAGAAAAATTTAAACCGTATGATTTGTTTTGAAGATAAGTGCCAGTCTGTAAGAACCAGCATATTACAATAAGGGAGAGAACTTGTCTTTGTGGGTCAAGTCTGGTCAGCGAGCAGCAATCTGAGAGATCGCAACTTTGATCATATGTTCCATATGCTTTACAAAGGCTTGTTATTAGATCAATTAAAGTGCCTCAAAATAAGCTGCACATAAAAAAGATTCATTTTATCTCAATATTGTGTTTTTATTAAACAGGGACATTAATTAATTTGATAGACTATTTGTGCTGACATTAACAGCATTGGTTTATGTATACAATTTTAAATTAAAATAGGTTTCCATAAACCAGTGCTCGTGTAAGTGAGTATGGCAGTGGCAAGTAGAGCAACAAAACTTACAATAGAACGCTGCAATAGCACAATTCTTAGTTAGAGGTTGTGTAGTGAAAATGCTGTATTCAGCTTTGAATAGGATCCAGAGAGGTAAACTTGAATTTAAATTCTACCCTACTTTTTTTCCTCTTTATTTTTACAGTGGGTGACCATCTACTTAAAGTGATGGTGTGCACGACTGAATGCATTTTTGAAAACGTCCCTTCCTGCAGGATACAGCAGGATTACAGCACCAATAAGATGTTAATAATGGGAAGGACTAAACCTTAGTAGTTTAAGAGTAACAATATAAAATCTGCTGTATATAGAGCGTAAATTAAATAGAAAGCACAGTATGTGCGTGAATAAGCGGCTTAAAGATGCATGTCAAAGCACTTTGCAGAACCAAGGTGACATTTAAAAGTTCCTTCAATGGAATAATAGACCAGGGATGACAATGGTGACTAAAGAAGAGTTTAATTTCTTATTCCCTGAACAAAAAAAAAAAGAAAATCACCCCCTTCTTCTGATTTATAAATCTATGTTCTTAAACACTTATTCAACAAAAAGCTTTTTTCCAATCACAGCCTTTAAAATGGCTGTGATTGTGTTTTACAAACCACTGCTTGATTATAAAGCCTTGCATCACATCTTATCTCTGTTGCATCTGGTATACTGCTCCGTGATTGTTTGCCAAGACTGTGGATTGTGAGACAGTAGGTTTTAGAGGATAGAAATCATCTTGGGAAATTTAGAAAAAAAAAAGGTTAGAAGCACTCAGTTTTGCTTGTTCTGTTGTACACAACAATCACGCGACTTCTTAAGCTTAAATACTTGCTAATTTTAGTTTTTAAGATTGCTACCATGCTGGATTCATTTGCAAAAACACATCCTGCTCCTCTTATTCCCTCCTTCTTAGTGGCAAAGCAGGCTTAAAAAAACAAAAAACAGAACAAGAAATAGAATATTGTGAGGAATACAAGTACCTATTATCCTGGTGTAGGGGATTTAAGCTCAATATAAATTTCGGAGGAAAGATTGTAATGGCAGTCATAACTGGTTAGCTTGGTTTCACTTTTATCAGCTACAATGCATGTTACTACCAGCTCTGAAGCAGCTCCTGACCTTACAAATTTTTTTGAATCCAGCTTTCAGCTGAATATAATTTTTGATTGATTTGTTTTTCTGTTCCTGTGTTACCACCTAAACAATAAATTTCATTTTAAAGGTCTTTAATTTCGTTGGTTGTTAAATTGTGTAAAGGTTTGAAACAACGGCGTGTATTGTGTGAATGTATTTTTTAATTTGTGCTATCATAAACTTCAGGTTTAATATGTACTTTTCACGGCGGTTTTCTGCCTATAACTTTGTAGAGTGGAATAAAGTGAATGCAGTAGTTTAAGATTACTGTGGTCAAAACTGGTGGAACAAAAAGACCTGGAAAATATTATTGAAGCCATAAAAGCAATAAAGATAATTTTTGTTTGTTTCCGTTTGATCAGCAACACTATAGATTTTCGAGGCTGTTTTTGTGCTGTTTGTTTTGATAAATGTAAAGTGTAGCCCTCAGGGTTCAAACAAACACACTCACGGTAGTTTTGAAAGGCTCTTTACAGGAAACCAGCAGAGCTCCAGAGACAAACTCACAGTTCAAGTTAGTTTCTCACACACACTTAGCTCTATGTGGTGTGGTTCATTCCGTTTCGCCCTCATAATTTACATCTTTTTGCTATTGTACAGAATGATCATTAACATAAAAACAAATGGGAGTTTCAGATGCATGTAACAGGAATGTAATCTTCATTTTCAACATGCTCATGTTCCACAACACATAAGTTAAACGTATCTGAATAGAGGCAGAATTTATTTTGTAATTTAATTTTAGGCAAAATCTCATTAGCCATAGCTTTCCTGTTTCTCAGCTGACTGACGTGGCATGGATCACCTACACGAGTAATTTTGTTCAGCTGTAATAGCTTGTCTGTATAAAAATTTCATGAAAAAAAACATTATTATTCCCTCTGTGTTCAGGATTATTAGTACAGTTTTCATACACAGTCAGCCTCAAGGTTACTTATTGATCAAGTTGAACTTGGTAAGCCAGCATTTTCTATAGCTAAGTGTGTACTGTAAACACAAGTGTGGATTAAATGATTATGATTGTTAATTTATTTTGCAGAGTTATCCACTTTCTGCTTTAGTACTTATTCCAAACCTTGCTTTTCTGAGCTTTTGTGATATTTTTTATCTATCACTTTACAGGCTTTATAAAGATACAAATTTTGTTTTAATATTGTTGACACATTTCATTTGGCTGTTGGTATAACTGAAAAAAAAATTTCTGCAATAACAGTTTGAGGGTCAGGTTATGTGTGTCTCTTATTTTAGCAAAAGTATGTAGTCTTTTAACAAAAATCAGATTCAATGTAACATGGTCCCCTAAAACTCATGAGCAGAAGATCCTAACCCTAACCCTAACCCACCATTACATAGTAAAGTTATGTGTTGACCTTAGACAATTAGATTTGGTTAAAGGAAACATACAAACACAAACAAAAAACCCACATAAGATCCACCTGTGTGTCTTTATTACTATGTGACAGGGAGTTTAAATGACTGATGGATAGGGATTTATTTTTATTTTTTTACTGATCTGCTTATGATGTATATGTGATTTGAACTGATTTTCTTTTAAAGTGCCTTTTCAAGTTAATGCAGTTTGGCAGTTTTCCTATAAAAACTGCTTTCATTTGTCCAATAAAATTTAGGCACATCTTCAAGGTTCTATGTATGGTCTCTAGAGGCTAAAGTTTGTTTTCATGAAACGTAAACCTTTATACTGTAATTCATTTCATATTAAATAAATTAAATTTTAAACCTAATAAAGAAAACATTAAAAACTTTTGTTTGCGCAAATGTAGTAAAAACAGTGAACAGGTCAACTGAGAATCCAGTCCAATAGTTTGAGGTAAAATTTCATTCTAAAGATTTAGATAATTCTTTAAGATTGCATGAGTTAGAGGGATACGCGAAAGATGATTATAAATACAATACCATTAAATTCAGTTTATTCATATATCGCCAATTTACAAGACGTCGCCTCGAAGGCACTTTACAAGACAAATAATTTCATTACAATTTTACATACATGTTAAGAAAGTCAGTTTAAAAACTTTACAATCTAAGGAAACTAGGCAGATTTCATGGAGGGCTTCACTCCACCAGGGATATGATAGGTTACATTGTGTAGTTGATTTTATATAAATATCTCATACCGAGCATGCATGTAAAGCGAAGAAAAACTGCCCTATAACAGCAGCAAATTTCCAGCAGAATCTGATGGCCATCTGCCACGTCAGACTGGGGGTTTGAAGTGACAAGAAACACATGTAGAAGCAGAGGAAAATATAAATGCAGATGGAGAACTTTAAGTTGCTGGCATAACCAGCAACAGATGCCCACCTTCAGGAAGGTGTTGAAGTAGCTTCAACTGAATGGGATGTTCAGCCCGATTAAAGCTTGAAATAATAATTTTCATTTTAGGTTATACAGTGGGGCACAAAAAACTCCACATCACAGTCATGAAATAAGCAGGAGGAGGATGAAACAATGCAGCCAAGGAGGGAGGAGACTACGTGCTGATGGCATGCTTTCAGCATGTACCTCACCCCATGGGCTCTGCATACGTACATCCACTCATGAGAAGCTTTGTGCTGCACAATGTGAAAAATTCTCTCTTGAAGCCTGTTAGCAGAAGCTATCTGCTTCGTACCTGGGCTGAGATGTTTTTTAATGGCTCAGTACCGCTGTGGGTGAGGGTAATAAGGCAGCAATTTAAACAGCAACATGTTTCTAATCTTTATATCCGATAACTAGAATTTCTATGTTCTCTTAAACTGAGTTTTTTGTCTATGTGTGATTTTCTCTGTACTGGATTGACTTGTTCCATCTTTTCCTATGGTGCATTGCGTATGTTTTACTAACAACTACAATACTCAGTTTTTGTGTTGCACAGTGGCTCGGTTAGTAGTATTGTTGCCAGAAAGTAAGAATGCCTTAGTTTGAATCGGTTTTTGCGTGGAGTTTGAATGTTCTCCCTGAGCATGTACGAGTTCCCTCCGGGTCCTTTGGCTTCATCCCACCTATTGAACATTTACTTTTCTAGGTTGTACCTACCTGCCGCCCTTGACTGCTGCAACTCTGCCATGAGCACGTATTACCAATGGATGTATGAAACATTACTCAGTTTCTACCCTACCTAATTGTCCCCTTCCCCAATTATTTCTTAAAATGTAAGTAAAGTGTGATGTCTGAATCCTACTATCTTATGAAGCAGTTTTATTTAAAATAGTAAGATGAGCCATAATTTAATCTCAATCAATATTCCTCTTGCAAAGACAACGTAATCAAAAATCAGACTAACAAGCTGATAATGATTGGTATCCTGCTGACACAATAAATGTTTTGCATGTGATTAAAACTGGTAAACAATTGTTGCTGTAGCAGTTTGTCTAGTTTTAAGAAAAATTTAAAGTAATCCTGACATATGCAGCTCTACTTGGATAAAGGGCAGGTCCAGGTATCTTAAAATTGTACTAAATACAGTTTTTCCAAATGCAAGTTTTATAAATCATTTATGAACTTTAGGCACTCTGCAATTGTTTTTTATGACTTTACCCAGGTTTTTATTCAGTATGCATTTCATTATTGAATTTGTTGAGCCCTCTGCAGCCAGTGGGGAGTTCTGACAGCTTGAGCAACACATTTCTCTGTATCGCAGGAAATAAATTTCTGATGAGTGACAATTAGTCGAAATGTGTCTCCTACTCTGATGTCTGAAGCACATTGTGGCCTGAATAATCTGTGTAGCAGGCCAAGAATAGTCCCAATCACTGATATTGAGTGCCACAGACTGTCTAGAATAGAGTGTCATTATGAGCATGTTCAACAAGGCTTTGTATTCTTCTAAATAATGTCAGCTGCAAGCATTAGTTGGAAACACCCTAATGGCGTTTCCATAATTCATGTCTGGGTTTGCAATGCATTTGTTCAGAGTATATGCTGATAATGTTCTATATTCTATGGTTAATTTATAAAGTACCACTAATATGCATGGAAATTATACATTTATCATGTTTACTTAAGCCTTTTAACAACATACACAGGAAACTCTCAGTGGGCAAAAAAATCTGATTTATGTGTGAATCGAGTCTGGGAGCGGAAACAGTTGGACAATGATATTGGGGAACCAGGAGCACTGGAAAGAGGCTCAGAGATGGTGAGAGAAGGTCTGACTAGAGGGAATTATTGCAGGTACTTTGAAGCTGGAAGACGCTAGGGAGAGGTGAGCAGAGGCTGTGGGTTGAGGGCTCTGCTGATGGCTGTAGACCTGAACTGGACAGATTGTACAGAACTCCAGCCTGACAAGATGCCTACAGATGCCCTCTGCAGGAGAACCTGGGTAGCAGCAAGACACAAAACCCCATCCAGAGGGGAGAGTTTTGTGGACATGGCGTTGAGAGGGATGTCTCGAGAAGATAACCAGACCTGTTGACCAAGAATGTATGTAGGAGCAGGGATGCAATTGCGGTCAGCTAACATTTTGTTCTGGGTGGCTGTGCGATTAAAAGCGACGATTGTGTCTGACCAGATTCTCTCTTCTTTATGGACTGAGGTGAGAGATATTTCTCTCCTCTGATGGAAACAGTGGTGGGTGGTAACCTAAAGAGATTTCAAAAGGGGAAAAGCAAGTTGCAACGAAGAGATGTGAATTATGTGCATACTCAACCCAAGGGAGGTGCTTGTTCTCCAGTGCAGCGCAAAATTGTTTCTACACTTGGAAAACAAACTGGGGGCCCCGGTCACACAGAATGTCTGCAGGCATTGCGTGGAGTTTGAACATGTTTGACCAACAGGCGGGCGAGTTGCAGGACAGAGGGTAGTTTCTTTAGGGGTACAGGATTTTGAAATATGCTCAGTTATTGGGCAGATGGTCGTCATACCTTGAGAAATGGGCAATCCAGTGATGAATTCGACAGCGATGTGTGACCAGGGGTGTTTTGGAATCTGAAGTTGCTGAAGCAGTCCAGTGAGAGGTCTATTGCTGGTCTTGTTTCTGGTGCAGATGGGGCAGGCTTGAATGTAATTACTACTCCACCAGAACTTACAACATATTAAAGCGATGGTCCAACTGAAAACAACATGGCCAGAGAACTTTGGTATGTGGAACCAATGGATAACTTTGGGACAGACTGAGGCAGGAACAAATGTGGTGCGTTGTGGCTGGGGTCATGGATCTGGGTCTGTCTTGAAAGTGTTGCTCAATAAGTTTTTAATCTCCCGGGTTACCGAGCCAACTATACACACTGGGGGAAATTATGTTTGCAGGTTCCAGGGTTTTGTCATATGGAGAGTACTTTCTTGGGAGTGCATCTGGTTTTATGTTTTTAGATCCTGGCCTATAAGAAATAGATTGGTTAAAATGGGATGTATGCAAGGTTTTATGGTTGGTCCATACCAGTACCAGGTGTTATGCACCCTCCAACCAGTGGTGCCATTCTTCCAGTGCCAGTTTAATGGTCAGAAGCTCCCAATCCCCCATATCGTAATGTTGTTCTGGGGGTGTGAGGGGCCGGGAGTAGAATGCACATGGATGTAACTTGTTAACATCGGTGAATCTCTGAGAGAGTACAGCTCCGACCCGTGTCTGAGGCATTAACATCTAAGACAAACTGTTTATGGGAGGGTTCGGGCCGTACCAGAACGTGAGCTTGGGAGAACAGATCATTGAGTTGGGTAAAGGCGATGTAAGCTTCAGAAGTCCAGTTAAACAATTATTTAGTTGAAGTGAGTGCTGTGAGAGGGGATGCAGTCTGACTGTAGTCTGATGAAACCTCTGTAAAAGTTTGCAAATCGTTGTAGTTGTTTTCTGGTGTTAGGGATGGCCCAATAAGTAACTGCATCAATCTTTATCTGTCTGCCCTGAAAAATGAAAACGAGAAAGGAAATGGTTTGTGAAATTCCCTCTTCTCACCTTTAACACGAAGTCTGTTGTGGAGGATGTGTTGAAGGACCTGGCGGACATAATATCTGTGTTCTGATATGTTCTTGGAGAAAATTAGAATATTGTCTAGATACATAAAAACGAAAATGTTCAAAAAGTCAGAGAATGTCGTTGATGAGCACCTGAAAAACTGATATAGCATTACAAAGATAAAATGGAATTGCTAAATACTTGAAATGTCTTAGGTTTTTAAGCGCCTTCGACTCATCTCCTTGGTGTATGCGAACTAGGTGGTATGCATTACGCAAATCCAATTTTGATAAGACTGTAGGACGATGTAGGGGATTCGAAAGCAGCAGAGATGAGTACCTGTTCTTGATGGTTATGTTGTTTAGTCCTCTGTTATCAATGCAGGGTTGGAGCAAACCGTCTTTCTTTGAGACAAAAAAGAAGCCCGCCCCCAATGGTGATGAGGAGGTTCGGATGATACCTTGTATTAGGTCCATGTAGTCGTCGGTAACGTTGCTGAGATCCTGGAAGTTGATTCTTGGCTATGAGTAGAAGACATAGAGTGAAAGTGTTTCTTATGATTACCAGAGATGAGGAGTTCCAACGGATGGGTAATGTGTTTTATCTGGTGAAGATGGCGGCCATCGAAAGCGGAGGTGTGTAGCGAAACATCCAAGGCAGTAATCTGAATTTGGCACTGATCTACAAGGGACTGAGCAATTAATGACTGTTCACAACCGGAATCTATTTATGCTGAGAGTTGTAAAGAGTCGTTGTTGAACAAAATGGTGGCAGGAAGGAGAAGATGAAGTTTGGTAGAGGTCTGGCTTGCCATTGCCACCTTAATCCCAGACTGACCCTCTCGGGAGAGCCTCTTTCTTCTGCATAGTGAACAGGCAATGAATTGTGTGGGATCTCTGTAATACAGACACTGTCGTGACTGCATCCCCCCCTGCCGTTCCTCAGGTGTTAATCGAGTTCGTCCGACCTGCATCAATTCGGGTTTTGGTAACGATGTTCTCTGAGGTGGAACTGTCTGAGGAGGTGAGGCTTGGCTAGCTATGGACCTCTGACTGACAGTTACTCTGCGGTACACCCTCTGCCTGTTCCTGTCACTCACACAGCTGTCGATCCTAATTGCTAAAGCTATAAGCTCCTCTAGAACAGCTATCTTATCTTTCAATGGCTCATAAAGAGCATTATAGAATGGGCCATTTAAAGCACCAGAGTCGTAGTCTAATCAATAGAAAATTCAGCTACTGACCTGGATCCCTGTTTAAGTTTCCATAATCTCGGAAGAGAGTGACTTTCCCAGCTTCCCGACCAAAACTCATCTAAAATTCATCACAAAAAAGTGTTAATAAGTTAACCACAAATTTAGGCAAGCTTGAGAACGAGCCTCCGCCCATCTCAGCGCCTTACTAGGAAGGAGACCAAAGACATAGGATATCTTAGCGTCATCATTATAAAAGGACTGAGGCGCAAAGGCAAAAACCAAACAGCAATGTAGCAGGAAACCGCCACAACCACCAGCCTCAGAGTATTTTTTTCTGCTGATGGTTGTTGTCTGGGGTAGGTTGGAGGCTGAAGAGCTGAAGCGGATTTTGCAGGTAGAGGCAGGTGAAATTCCGAGGAGCTGCTGTCAAACATGGTGAGCTGTAATCCAGAGTTGTAACAGAGTTTCTTGGGTTAAGAGCATGTAGGGGACTTGCGAGGTATCTTGTTTGAGCATACACAAGGATATGTTAATAGATACTTCACTGAGCAAACAAGAAGAAATAATTAACAGAGCCACACAAAGAATCAACAAGAAAAATGGCTTTAAGGTGAAATGCTACCAGAGGCAACCAACACTCAGGCAATAAGTGAATGGAGAGCCGCTTCTCTTATCAAGTCCTGCTGATCACCTGATGAAAAGCAACTCTGTGGAAACACAGGTGCCACTGCAGAGTTACAGCCTGGCAAGAACCCTCCAGATGCCCTCTGCAGGAGAACCTGGGAAGCAGCAGGACACAGAAGCCTATCCACAGGGTTGTCTCTGACAACATTAAATAAAAACCATTTGCAGCATCTAGTATTTTTTTTAAATATATTTCTTAAAATGTTATCAGTTTGTATTTTATGTGTTTCTCGTGAAAGCCAGTTAAAAGGAAAGACAGCTAAAAATTACCTATAAAAAGCTTCAAATTGTAAATATATGATTTTTTATGGCAGGGATTAGAAAGAATAGCTCTTATTAGTAAGAAATGAATTTGTTTTGGGGAAATAGATGTGCAAATATTTAACATTAGCTAGATCTAAAATATTCATAGTACTATAAAGATTACTATTGCATATCACACTAAGCAAAAAATAGGTATATTCTCTACAGACAGATGGATATTTTTTTATTAAATATGTAGGATTAAAGGTAGAGAGCAAATAATAAATACAAATATATTCTATTCCCAAATACTTAAAACATAAGCACACTCTTTAAACACATTTGGTGGTTCATTGTTTAACTCCATGGTTCATGGTCTTATAAACTGGTGCTCTTGGGATGCTCTGTCTGATGATGAAATTGAAGTGGCACCGCAGAGTGAAACACTATATGCTTTTAAGCTAACTCAATTCTGCTGACTTCTTCCCGCCATCCGGAATTTAGTCAAACCTCCCAGCCCATCAACTTTCTCAACATTCTGCATAAAATAAAAAGCATACAGTATCATATAATTTATGTTTCTTATCTGGCGGAGTTGCCAAGAACTTACCCAGACAAGAATAAAAGATTACTGTATAAGAAAGACTGACCTCAATTTCAAAGTTTCTTATACCCTTAATGTTAAATTTTTACATGTGAAAATTGAATGTTAGGTTTTTTCCTAATACCGTTCAGAAACTATTTAGAGACAGATAATGAAATGGGGGAAATGACTTACATTAAGTCTTTTTAAGGCTGTTTTTAAGTACTAATTCAAAGGAACTTACAAGTAAAGCACCTACCACATTGTTTACCTTGTGCAGTATAAATATGTGCTTAAACATGAAAAGTAAAAATCATCCATAGCTAATTTTTTGATGTGGTTGTTCAGAATAGCTAAAGAAAAAGGATTAGGGGTGCATGTTTGTCCACAAGATCCAATTAGCTTGGACTCATGAACTGCAAGTTAGTTTAAAGCCTTGACTTGCACAAGACTTTGTTTCCCAAGCATAACCACAAAACATAAAATTTCTAGAAAATTCTGAGTTTATGCTCAACATTTTAGAATGTTTATTCTTCTGTTAAGCTCTTTTTCAAAATGGTTCCAGTGCTGAATAAGACCTATTGTTGCAGTCAGCTGTTTATAAGAGCTATTGTTGGAGTCAGCTGTTTACTGAACAAAAGTGATTTGGTTTTCCAAAAACCTGGAAGTCTGTGTGGAGCCAACACATTGCATCAGTATAAGCTTCTCAGCCTGTAGACGTTAAATCTTTCCTCAGTTGTATTTAGTTTCAGTGGAGGATCAAAGCGCATAAAGACAGTTTAAGTGCATGAATTATATATATTACGTATTAGTTACATTTGGTTTAATTTCAACATCTTGATAATGCAGTTTTAAATGACGAGCTCTAAGGTCATCTGAGACCTGAACAGACACTTGAAAGCAGGAATTAAACACAAATAATTACCAAATATGTAACATTGTTGCTTTGCAGAGTTGACTTTTTAGCTAATGTTGAAACACAGTGTTTTTACTATCACTATACTGTAGCAAGGACTCTAAGTCATTTAAATTAATGTAAAGCACAGCCACATATTTTTCATCCCTTGGTAAGTAAATAAAAATGTAAAGCGAGGAAACCTAAAAAATGTTTCATGAATGTTGGCTTTAAATGACCTGGCACAGGTTTACACATGACTAATACTTTACCTGCCATTGGGAGACGTCTTCTGTGGTAAATGTGGTTTTAAATGAAGACTACCAAAGAAAGGATTACAACATTCTGTGAAGGACCTTGCAGGTTGCATTTCCGGAACAGATGAGTTTTAGGGATATGATATAATATATTTGTTTTTCACAGGTTAGTTGAGTACTCAGCTTTCACTGCTCATAGTCTTCCCACTAAATGCAGGTTAGACAATTTCAGACACAAATGTATCAGTTGGATTCTCATCGATTCTGTGTTCAGCACTTTTACCTTTCTACTATATTCACAAAGAGGTTTGCACTAGTTTTTTTTCTGAAATACAGCTACAATTACCAGATAGAAATTAACCAAGGCACTCAGAGCGATAAGACTGCGTTGAGGACTTTTGCATTTGAGTAAATATAAATAATTTCTTAGAAATGAATCTTTTGTCTGCTTTTCAGTTTCTGTTATTTTTGTATTAAGGAATTATTGCATTTCCGTTTGCTATAATGTAATTTTGGTTGAAAAGCTGTCTAGAAAATGAAGTTGTTTGTCAGACCACCTGATTTACTGACGAGAATAAAATGTCAGATTAAGATTTCCTTAAAATAATGAAAAACGTACAAAGTTGTTTTTGTTATTTTTAAAAGAGTGAAGAGTGTAGGATATCATAGATTTTCTAAGTATTAAATAAAGTTGATGATAAGTTATGGATCTAAAATAAACTGAATTTTAAACTGATTTCAACATACACATAAAGCTATTTGACTCTTAGAAAGGAGATATTTCACTCTGACCTGAAGTTGAGTGCCTGTTGTCCTTGCTCTTTTTCTGTTGTTGAATGACTAAGAATATATTTTACTGGAGCATATCTTTTTTTTTTCTCAAAGCTTTACATCTTTTTTTTGTTTTATTTTATAGCCAAGATGCTTAAATCCTGTACCTGATATTCAGATATCCTTAAAAGTTGATATGCTGTTCAAAAAGCAGGGTTAGGACTTATAGCCTGAATGCCTTTCCTGTTGTCACCCATCGCTCCTCATCTTGAATGTCTTTATGGAATAAGAGTAAGGGTAACGGCCTTTTAGCCATTAAAAACTGAGACTTCTTATGGACAAACTTGTAAGTGGTAGAAAAGGCTTGTGGTAGAAAAGGCCTTCTTTAACAAAAGTTAAGAAATTGCCTGTTTGTAATTGCATTTCCACAGTGTTATACAAATTCCCTAGTATGTAAAGAAAAACCTGGCTTAGTTAAAATAAGTATGTAATATTATTGACATGATTCGTGAAATTAATCCTTTATTTGTAAACCTGCAATGGATTGAATCCTGAAATGTTGTCAGTGATGAATGGATAACGAAAATATGCAAGGTCAAAAAATTGTGAATTACATCCTGCCTAAAGGGGTCTTGTTCCAAATCGTGTTTTAAACTACTAAGTTCGTCCCGCTTAAAGACCAAGTAATCACACAAACCAGAATTCTCACTCAACAGGGATGCCTGCTATAACATCTTTAGGTAACGAGCCATACTTCATCAATCCTGCACAACCCAAATCTGCTTTATTCACCTAAATAAATAACAAATGGCAAATTATGATGAAACCAACTCTTACTTTCTAACATAGAAAACGATTTTCATGCTTTTGTTTCTTTCAATCACCATAGCATTGTTGTTTTTTTGTTTGTTTGTTTTATTTGTCAAATCCAATGATATAAAGAGATCCCCGATCAAACAAAATAACCAGTGACTGGATAAAGTTATGATATGCATAATAAGTGGTAATGGATTATCTAACTATCAATCCATTGTCTCAACTGGCCCCTTTCAATAAGGAAAAGCAGCGGCTCTATTCGAATGCCCTCTCTTATCCTATCTTTAAGGGAAAGCCCAGACACCCTGTAAAGAAAACTAATTTCAGCCTCTTGTATTATTTTTCTTGTTCTTTTGGTCACAACCGAAAGTTTAAGGTCATAGATGAGGGTAGGAACGTAGTTTGAGTGGTAAATTGCTCTCTTCACCATATTGCTGCAAATGCTAATGGTTAATCTATAACAAATATATTATTTAGATTTGTATTATTTAATTTTTTTTTTAGAACTAATTTCTAATATATGTTTGGTACATATTGCACATGTAATACAAAATAAAAAGGGAATGCTATGAACCTCCAAATAAAATGTAAATTGTAAATCTGTTCTTGTCAGTTTAAACCAGTGGAAAAGCTTGGACTCATCTTTAATTCATCGAAGCACTTACACAGCTGTGACAGGGCAATCTTCGTCTTGCACCCTGCTAAAAGCAGATTCCCATAAAGGTCAACATTTCCTTGGGGTAACAGCTGGACATGAGCCTCCCATTCCATGTATCCCTCAGTTCTCATTCCTGTAATCATTTTCACCCCATTCTCTCTAAAGAGCTATACACTCCTGAAGTAGTGGGGAATATTTAGTTTATCAGCACATGAACCTTGAGATTAGAAGACAAAATGTGTTCCTTCCTAAACAAGTACAATACAATTTGAAAATGTGAGATCAAGAAAGCTATTTCACAGTGCAGACTATTTAATTCATTAATTCTACAGCCTAAATGCAGAACTGCCCTTTCCTGTTTTTGTTATCAGGATAAATAATTTTATTGTTGGACCAAAGACTAGACTGTCAGGAGGCATTTAGGGTAATGTTGTTGATAGTGTGCAAAATTATCTCCACCTACAGCTACACTACTGCTGCTCCTGCTACATAGTGTAAAATGTTTGTGGCAAGCCGAAAGTTGGCCTTCTAGAAACTTGCCACTGTTTGATGAGCTATAACATGACTAAGGAAAGACTAAGGAAAAAAAGTTAGGTTTTTGGCTAGTTTTTGCCTTAATATGGCAAGCTTATACTAAGGAGTGGAAAACGAATAAAGCAAAAGCAATTCTTTAGGTTTTACCACTGTCTAGTTGGATACCGTTGGATAGGTTTTATAGCTTGCACCATCAATTTCATCAGGCATTCTAATTAGGCTTTGAGAACAAGATCACCATAAAGGACGAATGTATTTTGAATTTTTCTCAATCTTTCTAAAAATTTATTAGCCTTTAAACATATACAGAAACCTGCTGAAATATTTTAGACTTATCAGTTGTGCAAATAATTTAAATATTTCAGGGTCTCGTAAAGATTGTGATACACATAGTGCCAGTGATCCAAACTTTATTGAACGTTTGCTTTGATGTGATTTGCTCAAAACTGCAGGAGAATGTGATCATTCGCATTTGAATCAATTACACCCCCTAGAATGATTCATACTCATATATTTTCATATATTTGTCTACTTCCTCAATCGTTAATTTTTATCACCTTGGTATGGTAAAAAAAATTATGTCACTTTAGGTCTTCACCGCCATTTAATCCTTTTTCTGTCTTGATTACATTTTCATCACTAAACCACAAATGGAAACAGTATTAATCAAGAAAGTCAGATTATTAGCAGACTTTGAATAGTTCTCACACACCTTTAATGAAGCCTATATCATCAAGGCTCATTCATTGTACCGCCTAGTGGCGGTATGCAGAATTGATCATTTGAGCATACCAATTAACTCCAAGGTGGCGGTGTACAAAGGCTGCAGTTTTTCGACAAACACTGGAGCAGCACTGAGTTATGAGAGCTGTTTTAGGCTGCTTGCAGCTTTAAATTAACATGTTTTTCTTAAAACTAATTAAATGCATTTGTTCTTGCATTGTGATTACTTTCAAATGTGACACTCATTTTGTCCTTCGCTGTATGTAATTGATTGCTTTTCGAGGACATGTAACCATATGTCTGATAATGTAAAGATGGTTGCACATTCTCACAGGTTGGTGTTCGAATAAAAGCGAAAAATGCTGATAAAACACAAAGAAATCACAGATGGGAATTTCTTTGCGCACTTCTCGTTTCATCTTTTTCAGGGGCTATTGTTTGAAAAGCCCTCTGTTGGCATTTTCAAGTTTTAAATTTAAACATGTTCCATTGTTTGCCTATGCTGATGTGGAATGAGCTATAGCACCAGCTTATCTAAGCTGTTAATTTTTTTTGTTGACTGCCTTTATTTGATCTTTTAGGACTTTGAGTGTAAGTGTAGTTTGCAAACTGTGTAGAATTTAAAAATCAATTAGGTTTTTGGTGAACAACTTTTTCTTTATTATATACATACCTTTATGGCCTAAGAGTTGCAAATATCACACTCCCTGTTTTCTGTTTGAGTCTTAAATGTCTTTTACGTCCTTTGTGGTGCCAAAATATTCTTACTGTATTCTCAGTTTTCAGCAAATATCTTTACATTTGATTTAGTAGGACCATCTCAGATTTTCCGCTTTGTCTGTTTTAAGGAAAGTGACACAAATTATGAGCGGGTTTTCTTTTTAAAAGTACTCAAATTAGCCATCTAGTTGAAAGTGCATTATCTTCTGCTTCTTTGACTCTACCTTTGAACAGAGATTTTAGATGTGTCCTTAATCCCACATACCTGAATCAGATTACCTCCCAGAATAGAGTTATGTTTTAGAGAGTTTTGCTAATGACTTAATTCTATGATTTGGATATGCTGAAGCAAATGTATTTACAAGTTTTAGATACAACAGTTCTTAAGGAATGGCGTTTGACTGCTGTGTTCTAGAGAAAGGCTAGACCCCTGATGTGAAAGCTGAAATTGAAACTGACTTGGCCGGAGAGTATTTAGGCAGAAAAATGGGTTAAAATCCTATAAATATTAAGGATAATGTATACATTAAGACAGGAAAAATAGGCCTAAATTATAGTAATAAAACTCTTTAAAGCCAATATATGTCAACTGTTTTGATTCACATACTAAAATGTTCAGGGCTAACTAATACAACTTGATAAGCTTTAACAATGTTTTTTGCAGGTTGCTGTCTGTCCTTTGAAAGACAGTATTTTAATCTCTGATGTGCAGTGCTGTGACCCAAAATCTGGAAATACAAGTTGCGCCTGGTGACTAGCCTAGACTAGGGAAGTACCATCACATTTTTTTTCCCACACAGCATTTTTAAAGCTCTGCACATCTAGTTAGTGAATTCAAATTCAAAGCATTAGAGGAAAATAGTTGAAATAATTCCACATGGATATTTTAACAAAACCCTCATGACTAGTTGCAACTTTTCCCTCTTCTTTCACCTCGGCCTCAGCTTATTGTGATCTCTGAATGCAGTTGTTTTACAATAAATCCCTTGCCTTAACTTGCTTAATATTTCTTTTATCATGTTTGGTAAAAGTGTAAAAAATCAATATCTTAAAAGTAGCAGAAGGGAAAAAGTATAGCAACTTTTTAGCACCTTTACTTTAGGAAATGGTTGTTTTTTTTTGATGACATATTAATGCTAATTCCTTAGGAATTTCATGAACACATAATGTTTTACAAATCCTTATAGTGACCATTTTTATATTTTATATAGTAGGTCCGTGATACACTGCTTGTCAGCATGTAAAGTCCTGAAGGTTATACAAAGCACATCTGACTAATGCTCATGCTAATCACTTCTCTGATTGATTGTGCTGTTTGGTAGCACTAATGGCATCATTAGCTGGAACTGTTGTGGCAGTCTAGGCTCTGTGCTCTCTATTCGCTCGCAAAGATTATTTTTATTCCTTCCTTTATAATTTGGAGCGTAGAATGGGACAGGCTCATTTTCATTAAAATTAAGTTTGATTATCAGCTAAATGAAACATAAACAATGGAATAGGGGAGGCTTTTCATTAGTTCCTCTATTGCCACACCCTTGCATGCATAAGATGGCTTTTACATGGAAACCCCAAGAAAACCCTTTTAATTTAAAAGGTAACGCAGGGATGGATTTTAGGTTAATTGTTGGAACCAAAAGTGAAATTATTTTACAGAAAATATCTATTAAAAGAACCACCTTTTAGACTTTGGATGTTCAGCTCTCTGAGAGTAAAAGAAACAAATTAATTTTGAAGGTCTTATTTCGTAGTATACTCTGATCTTATAGTACATTAATGGTGTGATAGATTAGTTGAGTTTTCTTTAAAATGTTTTAAAAGTGAAAAAAGTAAAACACCGGTCTCTCATCCTACTCGTGTATATTTATTCTTGCTAATTTTAAATGAGATAGGGATGGCTTTATGTTTGGTTAACTGTCACAACCTAGCTAAGGTTGATGGTTTAATCATAGAGATGCAAATTGAACTGCATAAACAGTGCAGCAGTTTTTTTGGCTCATAATGTAATTATGTTGTTTTCTCCCAAACAAATATAATTATGACTTTGAATAAAGAAGAATAAGAACTCATGTGTGGTCAACAACTGCAATCAAACTGCAATTGCTCATCAACTAAAACGCATAAATGTTTAATTACTTATATCCTTACGTCATTTTACATAGGACTGCTTTTCTATACTTTGATTCAATTTTCTTTAAGTATCACAGCTTGTAAATTCTGTCTATAACCAAATTGTCTTTGCTTATACACATCTTGAATATTTTGGTTTACTTTTTACTTTTTCAGTCAACAAGCACCAGAGCTGATCTAAAGCATCACTACATTTTTTTAGGGTGACCTGTATTTGGGTCAAATCTTGATTTAGATTAACATATTTTGAATCCATCCAGTTAATAATAAGAAATAAATAGGATTTAAAATGTTTATTAATTGTCTTTTTTCATTTACTCGAAGTACTACAAAGCAGATATATGGGTACAAACACAAATGTTATTCTTTTTTGTTTTGTTTGTTTGGTCTCACAGTAGACTTGCTCCTTCTTTGTTTAGTTTAAATACCCAAGTATGTATTTACAGTAAAAATGTGTGAGTTAATATACCAAAATCTGTCAGATAAGAATATTTTAAATCATTCCAAAGTATTTAACATTTAATCCTTTTAAATGTCCTTTTTGAAGGTTGACAGTAATTTTTTATATGTATCCTTTTGGACTAAAACTGCTAAACTACCCTCTCCAGTTAATTTTGTCAATAATTTTCTGTTTAATTTATTTCACTCTCTTTATTTATCTAGTCCTGTTATGTAAACCTGTATGTTCATTTATTAAAACGAATTATGACTGTGTACTTACAGTGTGTTAATTGTTTGCTCACCATCCATGTAGATGACTCTTGACTTTGTCTTTGGGTTTAATGCTGTCTAATTACTAGAGCCGTTCTGTTTGTCAATTAATAATCTGCATATGCTTTTTTCAAGCACATGCATTCAGTTTATTTTATTTTTGGTTGCAAATATTGACTACATTAGGTCTAGTGTTCTTTATAAGCTTTGTGCAGCTGAAAGCCAGCAGGTATGGAGTCATTTCAGCTTTCTAACAAAGTATACCTTTCTTCCTCAAATACAGCTTTTTAGCCATGACTTACATCAAGTAAAAATAAATAAATAAAAACATTGTTGTAATTATTGTATAGGGTTAGTACATGTGTCTTTTTTTTAGCAGTATTTAATTCTGTTTAGCCTAAAGTAAACGCTAACTCCACCACCACTGCTATGTCGGCGCTATATGCTTAGTGTTGCTACGATCAGTACAAACTATAACCAATTCAGTTCACCTGCTGTTATAAAAATAACTCATGGAATAAATATGTGCATGACAGTTTCCAGTGATTTCTCGTTAACTCAGTGAATGTGTCTCCCCTCTGTGCCTGACATAAAAAATTACGGCTCATCTGGGAATCTCCAACCAAGTAAAAGTCTTCGGCACCTGCAGAGACATTTCCTTGTAATTTATTTGCATGCACTTCACCTCCTGCCTTGACAGAACAAACTCCGGTGTTGTTGACAAGTGAACTTCCCATTCATATTTCTTGTTATTTTCTGTTTGAGGATTCAAAACTTCACCATGAAAGCAAAAGTGTTTCTTTGCAGCAATGCCAAAGTTTATTGCCTAAGGCAATATGCAAAAAGCAGTATTTTCTACATGGAATTGAACTGATGTCACATTGGTTTGCCACGTCGACTTGACTTGATAGTCCCGTCAAAACATTTTTTTATGTACAGTTTTAGTCACTCCAGATATTGGTATTATCCTAAGAACAAGTACAATTTAGTTTTTTAAAGATTGAAACTGTTGGACTGTGACACATAAATATTTCACTGTAACAAAGATGTTTGTATAGTTTCTGAATATTTTTTTGATATTTTTGCTTGGAACTGAAAAGAGTAGTTCTCCAATCTTGTTGTACAATGTGAGTAATGACACATTGTACAACAATGAAAAGCATTCTATTCTATTCTATTGTATGTCCAACTCTTACAAATGTAGAGCCATCTAAAAAAATATTCAAACATTTGTACATTTGCTACAATCTTAGATAATTAATTTTGTGTTTATGCTTCAGTGCGTGTGTTTGGCTTTTAATTAAAGAAGATAGGGACGAATATAAAGGAGTCAATTGAATCAAGATAAAAACATTTCTTATTCCCTGCAGTAGTAAAGAAACCACCAAAGACAACAAGTTGATCAGGTATGTTGTGTGTATGCATATCTGTACTGCAGAACAGAGAAAAAGAGCTACGTGCATTCCACGGATTGAAAAAATCTTGCCAGCAGCAGGCACCCTTGCTAAAGAGGATTGCGATGCTTATAAAGAACGGTCTGGAAGATAAGGAAATGTCCCCATTATGTCAATTAGTAGAAAAAAAAGTTTTTACTTTCTAAAATATTACATTTTACCTAAATGCTTCTGTGGACTTTTTTTGTTTTGTGATAATTAAGGAATGATTTAAGAATAACTTTTTTCAGGAAAGTATGTACTACATAAAAAAAGCTGTGAGTAGACAGGGATAGCTCATGACCCAGTGTCACAATATACTAAAAGATGTCAGTGTGAGTGTAGGACAGGACGTCAACATAGAAGCTGCGACAACAGAATAGGCAGAATGTGCTTTGTGGAAGTGACATCGGATGGGCTTGTTTGTTCAACAGGAACTTTGGCTTTGGAGATCTTTTTTCAGTCTCAACTTCTTTTTCGGACAACTAATTTTTTATTTTTTATTTTAGACAGCAGGTGGTTTTAGACAACTAAGTGGCCTTATCTGCTCATTATTTAAGTTTGTGTATGGGGATTGTCCATCTCGTATTCAGCCTGTGAAGCCAGTCTTTCCCAAAGTCAGTTACGTCATTTTAAAATAAAATAAAATTGTTGTTAATAAGACTTATATAGATTACATTTACTTATATTTTTTTGATATTATTTTCTCACAATATGGTGCATTTTGGAGATTAAGGTGGGAGTCAGCTGATGACTGGATATTTTGCTTTATTGGCTTGAGGATACGTCCTAGCGCTCAATGGTTTATATGCCTATCATCAGGGCCATGCAGAGACCTTTTTTTTTTCTGCTTTAACCTCCTCTGCTTATGAGACATCTCCTCAGAATGAAACATGATCCTTAAACTTCAATCTGATGCACATAAAACACAAACAGTGACATTTCATACAAGTGTAATCCATTCATAATTTTCCCTTCATTATTCCTATTGCTTTGAAGTAAGAATTAATTAAATTATGTATAAATCACTTATTCAAAATTTTTTGATCTTTTATTAAGTTAGTTTAGTGTGACTATTGACTTTGCACATGACAGCAAAGGTCTAAAAGTCATATAATTGTTATGCATATTAGCCGATATAGGCCTTTTTAATTGGTGTGTAAATAGATGGGAGGTTTAGAAAATCAAGCTGTTTTTTTTAGTTAAAAAAACAGCTTGATAGTAAGATAACACGTCATATCTATCTAATTCCCTATGCTCATGACAAAATAAACATACAGCAATAACATTAACCAAACCTGAGGTATTTTTTCTCCATAGCACACTTTGTGTGTGGTTAACTAGCTAGTGGCAGCGATACACCCACCTCCTTTCTGACGAAACTAAAGTTTCCATTAAATTAAGGATTCCATTTAATTTTCTGCTACCTACAGATTAATAAATAAAAAACTACAGTATAGACAATAGACACTTCAAACGTAGACTTGATTACTGTAAACTAGATTTAGAAAAATCAAGTGCAGGTTTGGGGTATCTATGTTTTTTAGTTTTGAAGCTGGAGAAGTTCTAATGTGACGTAAATATTAAAAATGTGCTGAAATGGTTTCACAAATTACAAAGCTTCAAACTAAAAATGTTCTAAAACAAGTTCCTTCCTAACATTCCTGACCAGCAAAAGCAGAGTTCTGGTTATTTGGCATTCCCCAAGACGTTGCCTTAAATTAAAACACTGTCTTCTCTTCCGGCAGACAATTTCTATATTTTGTGTCCCTTACCCTTCGGTTTTAAGTATCTTTAAGTACATTCCGGCATTATTTAACTTTGACACTTTTCCTGTTAGGTCTCAAGATCTAATGTCTTATGACACAACCGAGGTTTCTAATGATTCCAACCCACTGGTTGTTTTGTTCACATGCAGGGCTAATATGCAGGTGTTAAGACAATAGATCCTAAATGTTTAGTAGTTTTTCTCGCTTATTTGCAAGCTGTTCCTTCAAATGAACTATGTTGCATTGCACTGAATTAATTTATTGTATTTACCTTTATGAAAACATATTGAATCAAACAGAAATTGTTTAGTAGTACATTTAATTGCGTGATCATCATGTATCCCCAGTCTATCGGATTCTGTGTTAGCAACAATATGAGCTAGACAATTTTAGTACGGACAAAATGTGAGCTACAGGAAGAGTGAATAAATCCATATTACTCAAATATTATTTCACATTACACAACAGTACAGCTGAACTTTGTGAGTTACTTTAGACCAATGATTTTCTTTTCTTTTAACTACAAACCACCTGTCTGTAACATTAATACATCAAGAAACACCGGAATGCACTTACTAAGATAATAAACATTTCTAAGAATTTAAAATATAAATTCAATCATTTGTTTAGAAATTAACTTCCAGAGGAAGGATTTCTGAGGGTTAAAAATTATTTAGAGATTTAATATAGGTATTGTTTTACATGACACTTTATTATAAATTTTTACTGTAGGGGCTAAAACAACAAACCAAGAACGCCATCATCGACAGTTGAAAAAGGCCTAAGGACAAACTGCTTACATCAGCTGGATCTAAAACCCCACATATCAGTTTAAGGTTATACAGAGGACTTAACAACACTGATCAGCCCTGAAGGATTTTTTTTCTTCCAGCTTATAGAAAATAATAAAATACATGATGAATCCACCCATGCCTAATTTGTTAACAACAGCAATGTGTTGGTGACAAAAGATCACCAAGCTCAACATGTTATTATCTGCAGCAGTAACTCAGAAGATGATGGGACAAGCTTGAACAAAACCCCCATTGTCGTATTATAAAGATGGTTTCTTATGTGAGCTCTGTGAGTCACAATGGTTACAAGTTTGAGGTGCACGAGGATCATTCTAGATAGTTTTTATTTTACATCAGGGTGAGCAGTGTTGAAAGACTTTAATGTTAACAGAGATTATGGACTTTCTTTCTGTTAAGAGCAGTAATGACGTTTGGTTTATAATAATCAAGAAGCAAAGGGAGCTAGCTGATGTTTGTGATTTGTCTGACATAACATACACTTTAAACAAGTCTGATTAATGTGGGATTGCTGTAGGACTTACTGTTTTATTCAACTCTATAATTTTACATACGCTTGCCAAGGACTTGCGCTCACCTAAGCATTGACCGAGGCCAGCATGAAGCTCGTATCCTTATTAATCATCGACAAATTCTGCCTTCCTCGCACACAGACGGAGCTTTACACAGCTACCGTTATTCATTTACATTCTATTAACCCAGCATTCGCTAAAACATTCTCCACCTCAATAACATTTTTCTATTAATGTTTGATTGGAGTTTATATATATTTCACAAGCAGTTTACTGTAATGCTTAGTTTGATCTTGGGGAAGAAATTAAAGAAGGAAACATATATGAATATGAATGCCATGGCTCTGTGGTTAAAGGGGGATATGTAATTGTATATGATGCTTGGGTTGGCTACATCCCTAATTAATCTATGATTTCCCACATGCTTAAGGATTGCAAATTGAATACGTTCAGGCTTTGAGGTGTTCTTTACACTGGCTATTTAATTGGACAGAGAAACCTTCTTTATAAAGCTAATTTTTCAGCCTCTGGATCCAGGCTCTGGAAGGATGCCTCTGAATCTTGCTGTAGGCAGTAAAACTTTTGTGTTTGTATTCCATATTGTAATTGCATTAGGAATTAAAAGTGTGTGCATGCATTTCACATCCCAATTCCGTATTTGCGCTTTGTGTTTTGACCCGATATTAATTATTTATGAAGGTGTTTTACCATTTTTGAAGTTCCGATTTAGAGCTTTGGATTTAACTCAATATCTGTGAATGTCTATGTTCAGTCCTTTTTGAAGGAAACTGATAGGCTTATATAGGGTTCGTTTAAATGATGTGAAGGGTTCTATGAGAACTGAGCTCTCATGATCTTTTTCTTCTTTTTGTTCAATAATGTGATTACTGGCAGCATTGTCTCAGAACACTCATTCTTGGACCTTTTGAAGCAATGAAAGTTTAATACCGGATTTCACTTTTAGCTGTTCTTGCAGCAGGATTGATGCTAAAACTTCCCTGAATTGGATATGATTGGAAAAAAGACTTGGCACATAATATCATGAAATAAAATTATGATGTAAAAATATTTGCGAGCTTGAACAAAAAGCAATCTCTTAAAAAAAAACATAAGATAAAAGAGCCTGAGGCTTTGTAATTAGAAGATGCAAAAAAATAATATAAAAATATTTTCCTGTCACACTGGGAGATGAGATGCTCTAAGTGACAGGAGGACAAATACAGAATGCTAATGAGTGATACCTAAAACATATCATCTCTGAATTATCAAAAATTCTGTTTGGTTTGAAGCTGTTTGTTGATTTTATATAGATGATGTCTGTTAACCTTTTTTTATTGGATAGCTATTACTTGCTGGCTAGTGTACTATTTTGAAATCCTATTATGCTGGATTAGAAGGATATTGTGTGAATCTTTGATGATAAATGAGAACTAATATTGTTGTGTACAAGTCATGGAAAGCATGCCCTTCTGAAAATAAAAATGAGCTGATGTGTCATTTTCTCTCTTTAGTAAAGTGTTTTGCAATTTCACATTTTTAGTCCAAAAATACCACCCATGAGTGTTTATTGTGTTTCGCAAGTACCCTCTTTGTTTCTAGACAATATTTAAAATAAAAATAATAAACAAAGCCAAATCCTTCCAGTTTGAATTCTGGCATGATGTTGTTGTAACCTAACCTGGAGTCTCTTTAACTATGTGTAATTCTGTGTAGCTGAACCCTATGTTGCTCATACTTCATACATTTGTGGCACGGTATCACCTCAACTTCTCTTAAATTATGGAATGTGTGCTGTTAAAAATATCAAAGTTAAGAATATGTATTTGTGGATATTCTTAGAGGATATTTTTGACTAAATATAAAGGTGCACAATCAATGCTACTACATTTGCTTGAGAGTTGCCATGGAAATATAAAGAAAGCCTATTTTTTGCTACTGTAAATGAGATGATTTAACTTTCAAGATTTATTTTGCTGGTTTGACATGGTCAATTATAGTTTTATTATGAAAAAACATATTAAAAAACCCTCCTCTGGCAACATTACAATTGGGTATATGCATCTAATTAAATTAAAATTAGCTGGTAACAGCCTATCCTTGCATATAAATTCTGGTATCATGAAATGACAAGCTTTTGTTTTGCAGCACATCAGAACATTTATGCACAAGGTTTGGGATTGGGGATAAATTTCTTCTCAAAAAATCAAAAGAGAATAAGATAAGCAAACAATATTAAATATTAATAGAACTAAATTTATCTTTTCTAGGGGGCTAGCCAGTAGTCCACACATTGTGGGTGTCCGCAGACATTGCAGTTACTACAGTATCTAACACTACATTAGACAGATTTGAACTATTAAATGTAGAACATACATTGTGAGGTAATTAAAACAATATATATTATAAAAATATTGAAAATAAAATGGATTTATTTAGTGTTTTAAAGAATGGCACACAAATGTGGCAAAGAGACAGTTTGCTGTACTCCATTTACCAGCCTAGAAAATGCTTTAGAAAATGATAAAACCACAAAATATACAACAAGTATAAACTTTGTGTAATTTGCATCAATACAAAGTTATGTAATATTTTAACACTTATCCAGGGAGCCAATTGTCTTTTACAAAAACAAGAGTTAAAGAAGAGGGAAGCTAACCAATTTCACTGTATGTTTAGTCAAATAATTTTGATTAAAGTTGTAACTACTTTGAGCAATTTACAAACTGACAACACTAGGCTATAAATAAATAAATAAAATATGTTCTTTATTTACCATTTTTAAATTTAGCACAACCAGATACTCTTTACTACTGCAGAGTCTGATGATTCAGGGTCTGACTTCCTTTTGCCACAGGTTTCTGTTCCCATGGGCAAAGCACCTTACCTTGAGTTGACTACTGTAAGAGTTAGATAATAGAACCACCTTAACTGACTTGTGGACTATGCAGTGGAGTACTAGCTGCACATTATGTTCCTTTATTGCTTTAATGGTTTTTAAAGTTGTTTAAAAATAAATTGCAACTTTCACTTTGAAAAAATTAACAAGATAAAGGTTTTGAAATATAAATGGAATGAATTTTATCATGTACATGGCATGCAAACGTGTGCCTCACAGTCCTATGGCTGCAGCAGCTGCAGCAGCAGCAGGCAAACAGATGGGGGCGAAGGACGGTACAAGTTAGCACATAAAGAGACAGGCACTCTAATCATTGACGGACTCATCGGCTACATGGACAGAGCTGTGGTGCAGAAAGAGGAGGAGAAGAGGTGACACAGGGAGGAAAAGCTGCCTGTAAACTGGAGGAGACCACATGAGAGAGAGGGTGCCGGAATAAACAGAGCAATCACAGAGGCGAGAGAATCCATTCAGAGCAGGCAGAAGGAGAACGCTGGTGAAATCAGACAAGGACTCAGACTGAGGAAAGCGCATAGAGAATCCTTTCCTGACGGAAAGAGAAGCTGGAGTGCGTGTACAAAGTGGAAAAGAAGAAGAATTAAAAGAGGTGGAGAGTGAACCTGACCAAAGGCTTGACTGACACAACAAGAGAGGAGGAGGAGCATGGGAGCAAGTTGATAGATTTGACTTGAAGAGATTATTTTTAGAAAGATGAGCAAGGACATGACAGGAATACTAAGAAGAGAGATGCACTCTCTAAGTCATGGAGAAAAACTGGTGGAAAAGACCAGAAGACGGAGAAAAGGCGGTGAGAGATGTTAAGTAGATTAGCCCTGGTTTTATATCCCATAGAAAACCACTGTGCATGTCTGTGAATTTGCATGAATTCCTTCTTTTAAATGTAAAACTGTGGTGCATGTTTCCAACCGTGACCATGGCACTGAGAAACAGATAAAAAACTATTAGGTGGATAACTGAAGAAGCTAATAAGAACGGTCAAAACTTAGCACGAAGAGAGGAGTTAGAGCATCTGAAGTGAGAATGCACAGTGGGACAGAAAACAAATGAGTCATGAATAGCTTTTAGGAATTAAAGCTTTTACTGATTTTAGGAAATAATCTTTGGTTATAGACCTCTGTAAGTCTGGAAGCAGTGAGCTACAACTCCCAAAAAATTAAAAATTGGAACAAGGAAACCATCCCAACCAATCCTTCACTCTGTCATCTTATTATTTTAATTATCCTTCCTATCTTCATTTGTTTTTGTTTTTCATGCTGAGCCTTCATTGTTTTTTTCTGCTCTCTTCTTTCTCTCTCGTCCGCTTTATTCTATTCTTTTCTCTGCTGTTTCTGTTTTATCATCTCTTGTTCACTGTCACACTAACTGCCCTGAATGCTGGACTCGCTCATGTAGAAGACACCTTGCTTAGAGCACATTTGCCTCTCTGATCTTTCCCTGCTGAGTTGAATGATTGGAGCAATTCTCAGTCTGAGACTAGGGAAGAGGACTAACAAGTAGCTGCTGTGACTGCATGATGGAAGGACAACTTTAAATCACACAGTATTAATCTTGGGGTACTTTTTTGTTGTATAGTCAGGGTTATTTTGGTTGTGTGATAAATAAGTCTTAAAGCCAAATTTATAAAGTGGATTTCTCCTGGAGCTACATGTTGGTCCCACCCCCTGAGGCCTGTGTAGGAAATGAAGCCTCTCCTGCGCCTGTAGGAGCGCTGTGGGCCGCAACGGCCCTGCAGGGGCACTGTCTCCAGAGGGGATCACCAGCCATGATCCGAAAAGCTCGCAAGCAACGTCTCACCAAGCCAACAGTAGCTCAGGTCACATCCACCCTGTTGACAAGGACACGTCTACATGGCCTGCGGCATGTTTGTGTCCATGGGGGCTCTGTTGGCCACCGAGCCTTCTGGTTGCTGGCCCTGTGCACCTCGCTGGGTTTGCTGTTATCCTGGTCCTCTAACAGACTTCTTCACTGGCTCTCCTTTCCCACATACACACGGGTCCACACTGAATGGGCCAAAGAACTTGCCTTCCCTGCGGTCACTATCTGCAACAAAAACCCAATTCGCCTGTACAAACTTACAAAAAGTGACTTGTACTTTGCTGGCCACTGGCTTGGTCTGCTTCTGGCAAACCGGACAGTAAGACCTATGGTTCTGGACTTAATGCAAGAGGACCATCTGGCCTGGTTCAGAAAACTCTCAGACTTCAGGCTCTTCCTACCACCTAGAAACTTTGAAGGAACCAACCTGGAGTTTATTGACAGGCTAAGCCACCAACTGGATGAAATGCTTCTGTCATGCAAATACAAGGGAGAGCCCTGTGGAGCTCACAACTTCTCCTCCGTAAGTCCACCTTTGTGTTTTGTATTTTCTGAAAAGAATATCTGAAAACGTTGGGGGGTTGCACTAAAGTCATGTATTAATAACAGCTTAGTCATTTAACACTAGGAGTTTGTCAAGACGAAGCACCAGTCTGACACAATTTAGGCCATGTATGCACAGTAAAATAATACACCATAGTCCATCAGTAGTCTGTATCGTATTGATATTGTGTCTTACATTTACGTACCCTTTTTGTTTTGAACATAGAAGTGTCTCCTATCCATTTTTTTACAGTTTAGCCGTAGTTTCAGTCTCAACTTTTATAGGTTAAAAAAAAACTGTTGAATCTTATTTATATGGCTATTGTTGTGAGTTCTAGTTTAAAAGTTATAGGTGACACATGCAAAAAAAGTTGTGCTTTGTAAACGTACATCATCGCCTTGATCCTTACAAAATAAGTGTTTCAGCTGTGCATATCAGTTCTCTCGAATAAGGGTTTCATATGATGTCAGCAAAACTCTAAAGCAAAGTGACTCAACAAAAAGTTGAAGATATTAACTTAAAGGTGTTTAAAATATCTATAAGGGTCTACAATGCAGTTCAAACAATAAACTAGCAGTATTAAAAAAAACGGTAGTGGCAATCCAAACGCAGAAGCGGTGAACGGCTAGAGTTAGTAGTTTCAATTTACTGGCACTTTGGTTAAACTTTGTTAACAAGACAAAACAAAACAACTGGGTAAACTTAAATGGGTTTAGGGAAGAGGTGATTTTATGAAAAAAGAAAGCTTCTTGCAAATTGGCCAAACTTCTAAAAGCTTCCAAGTTGTTCTTTTCAGGAGGCTGAATGTACTCACAGAAGTTTAGGGAACCAAAATGTTGAGTCAAATTACTTAATGAAGTAATGTTCAATATTGGGTAATTTCCATGGAAAAGTATGTGACAGTGTTTGCTGATCAATATCTTTAGTTGCTGATCACAAAACCCAATCACCTGTACCTCAGAGTGCTTTGCCGCTTGCACAGGCTTAATGTGTAGTACACACCGTGCTAATTCACAGAAGCAAATCTAAAAAATAAGAGCATGTATGCTGTGTGGAGCTTTTATACTATCTGTTAAAATGATTAGTCTAGATTTAGTCTAGACATTTGCAGTAAAAACATCATCTTCACACAGTCTTAGTCCTCTAAAAGTGGGATTATACCTCAGACTGTAGGGTTGAGCTTTTGGTTTTGCTGAAGCCAAGCAGGAAGGGAGGCTTTTATACTTGACAACTTCATGGAGAGATCATATAAACAATGTTCCTATTCTGCAACACCATCCAACCATTTTGAATTAAATATGGCATTCAAAGGTGTGCGACCAGGTAAGGACTGTGAGGCATTTGGACAGGGACAGCGCGATATGTATGCTCCCCCTAGTGCCCAACTCAATTGATCAACTATAAACTAAGTATAAAAAAAAAACTGTATTTAAAATAGGTTCACAAACAATGCTTAGCCTGGAAGGGAGAAAACTAAAACTAATATGCTTGTGAAAACCCTTTCTGTGTTCAGTATCGGTAGTGATCAGCTGATTGGTATCGGTGATCCATGGAACAAAAACTGACCAGAGCATCCCTATTATATTGTAATTTTATAAAGATATTTTAAGGGGTCTTTGTCCTAACTATATTAAAAATAAAGTACCTTTATTTTTATTGTACAAGTTTTCTAGATGTTGTACAGGTTACATTATCTAAACATATTTAATCCATTTTAAAACTGCTTTATGAGTTTGTTCCTTATTCTGAATGAGTAAGTCTATCATATTCATCATGTAACATACCAGTAAGGGATTAACTATTTAAAGCATAAAAGTGTCAACTCTAAGTTTTGTGAGCAATTAGTATTAAGAACCTCTGAGGGAATTTAAATATCAAAATTATGCTTTTTAGTTGCCTAAAAGTAAAAATTGTATTCACGCAATAATTAATAGTGCTTTCAAGAATTGACTAAGTCTTGAATTGCTGTCTTATGAACATGTCTGTATGCAAAACAGTAGTTCCTGATTCCCATTTGAAAGCAGCATGATTATGTCTCTCACACCACAAAGTCAAATCCAAAAGCATTTTTTGTCAGTTCAGTAAAAACTGTTATACAATTTTTGTTTTTCTCTGTCTCTTAGTGTTTGTTGATGATTTCTTGTACCTGTAATGTCCGTTTGTTTTTCAAGTTCAACCAGGATATGTTGCTGTTTCTGTACTCTTGGTCCTTGACAGAAACAAACAGAGACTGCTAATCAGAGTAAAACAAATAATTTTAATAGGTTTGTGTGATGAACTTTTATAGCTCGGGCAAATCTTTTTGAAGGTAAAACTGTCATTCATGTTCACTGTTGTTGTGAGGTATGTTTTTATATGAGCTGAGAATGTGAGCTCTACGTGTTGAGTGCAGGACTGCAATTGGTTCTTTTTTTCCTGGATGAATGAGTTTTCACCTTTGATATATGTGTCAAGACTGTTACAGATGGATCAAGCTGCTGATGGTGATAATGTTTGGTGAGTGCAACTGATGTGCAAACCTGTGAAACTGGGACAGGCAATGGTGAGGCAGCCCCTCCCTACATGCACAAATAAATTAGTCCTTGTGAAATTAAATGTTATTTTGAGTACAAATTTCTATCATTTTATTACATTTAGTCCTTTTTTCCACGCTAATTAGAGCAACATTGATTTATCTGTCCTCTGTTCGTTCTTGGCTCATTTTACTTTAAAAGGGGGTTTTCTGTTGTTAAAAGGGCCTCAGTGCTTTCTCTAATCTCGTTATCCTCCTGCTGCAAGTCAGCAAATAATCCCAGAGGCCAATTCAGTATCACTGTCACTCTGAGACCAAAACAAAAGCAACAGCCACATTAAATGAGATGCAGACGACACATGTGCAAAGGTATGAAAGAAAATAAACATGAGAGTTCATAAAACGTGTGCATAAATTAGCACGATGTGACGGAGGGTTACTGTGAAATCTACATTTGATTGGTGTTGGTTATCACTAGCTTTAAAGTCTAGGGAATGCTTTGAACTGTCAAGCAGTGAATAGTTTCAGGGGAGAAGAAGAAAAATGGAGGTCTACAGGTTGGAAATGAGAGATGACATGGAAAAAAAGGTGTCTGGCTAGGAATATAAATAGGTCCTATAACTCTGGACAGCCCTTTGAGCAGCAGGGTTTCATGTGCTGATTCCTCTGTATCTTAGACAGCTTGTCCAGTTGATCAATAAATCTATTAAGTCGGTGATGTAGTTTATGATGGTCTATTTTGCTCCACATTTCCAATAGTGATTTAGTCTTAGCTAACCCTTGGCAAGGCCCATCAGCAGGGTATGACAGTAAAGGAAAAGCAAGGCAAAGGGTTCGTGCCTCCCGCAATTAAAGTAAATGGCACCTTAACAGCCTAAGCCTCAGTACATGGAGCACATAAACATCTCCACACTGCTTCCAGAAGCACTATCTAGGACATAACGCAATCCGCAATGACATATTAACCATTTCTGTGGGTTAGAGAGTAGAAGTTGGATCAGTTGGAATGTGTTAAGATTGCACTGAATTGTTTTTTCTTGTAAAGTGCCCTGAGATGACTTGTTGTGAGTTGGTCTTTCACAAAAATACTGGATTGAAATTAAACTGACGTGCAAGATTTTAGCGCTATCTGAGGGAAACACATTTTATGCACAAAATTAGCCTATTCCAAGAATTTTTTATGAAGGAAATAACAGGAGTTTAAATACCTGGAAACATTTCTACTTGATACATTATTAGCTGACACTTGCAAAGCAGCCAATCCAGGAGCATCATTCATTTTTCTTATTGTGTAAAAAAGAAGACTTTACATGTCAAGATGGTTTCACTGAGCATACAAGTGCGTGTTAAGATGGATTTGTTATTTTTTACAAATTAATTAGGCGATTCTAAGGGTTTTTGTAGGAATTCTACAGTATTCAAACATTTTAGCATCCACTGATGGTTTGATTGCTGAGTGGGAGTACACTAATTGTTTAACAAATCTGTAATAATCTAGTTTTAATGTAAGAATCTATATCGGATATTCCGTAAAGTTTGATCTTTACAAATATTGCATTTTTATTCTTTTTTATTTGTAAGGTGGTTCTAATGACAACTGTTAAATAATGTTGTTTCCAAGGTTTCATGGATCCCAAACTTTCTAACAAATGTTAGTTTAGTTTAGATTTATCAAAGTCAGTTTTTATTTGGATTTTAGGATTTAGGCTTTCTCTGATCAGTTTTAGTGTAGACTAATTACAAACTAGAACTTACCCAGGAATGTAAAACCCATTTTAAATCTTTTATGTATTTTTCCAACACTTAGTAAAATGATTTTAATAAACACGCATGACGATATGAATTGTTTAGAGGTTAAAGTGCCCTACATTCTATATACCTACTTTGTCTTTCTGTGCTATAAACTAAAGTAATTTTTTTTACACATCCATACATCTATTCATCTGAAATATATTGATATTCTACAACTACTCTATAGATTTCTTACATCATTACTGGGTAAAATGTTTTATATAGTGTAGCAGGGGCACTTTCTATTTTGTTTAATATTTTTATAAATATCACTTATTTTCACATTACATTATAAAAGAGAAAACTTCTTCAGGAAAGCATGGCTCTGGAAATTCTTCCTTCGTTTGATTTAATATAAAACAGGCATAATTATTTTTTAATTTTTTTGAATAATGGCATGTTAAGCACAAAAAAAACAGTTATCTGTTCTGATCAGAAACTTCTAACATCAGTACCGCCAACATTTTTAGAGTAATCACTACTTTAGGGGGTAATTCAGGTGTACCTTCCATTTTCATTCTTCAGTAAGTTATCTGTCGTTTAACTTCCACTGCTTTGGGACCTTCTGTTGACTAACGTTCTTTACTAAACACAGACTAAATGAACAGATTGACTGAAGCTTATTGTAAGCCCTAAAATCTGATCTGTGCCTCCAGAGTGTAGAGGTGTCTGTGATTGAGATTTAAGCACATCCGTGTAATAATGAGGGGCTCTGACCTTTTCATTAGGATTATGGAAGCAACACCGTAAGCTATTGATTTGTACTGAATGAGAAGAACAAGAGTGGTTGTCAGCTGTTGCTCCATCCGAAGCAATCTCATCAACCACAGGTTGGCCCATATTTCCCATTACCATCACTCCTGATCCAATTTCACTGAAGGTCATCCAGTTTGTTTTATTTGCTTCTGCATTCAAACTCTGAAGTATAAACAGGTCTTCTGTTTTAATTTATAAAATACTGCATTGCTGACTATCACAGTGCCTCAGTCAAACACAAGGCCAATGAGATTTCGCACTTGTATTACTTATTTTAATGCAAGCCTTTGATGCAGATGCAATGATTCTACATGGTTAATATTGATGATGTCATCTTATCACATAAAGCACTGAAGTAGTTTAGAACAAAAAATACGACAGATGTTGATTCCTCAATATCGCTATTTGAAGCTGTTGCCTGTGTCCAACACTTTCAATTTTGGATTTTGTTTCCCAGACAAATACAGTGTTTATGTATGGTTGTTTTAAGTATTGATGTAAGAAAAACAGTGAGTAAAGGCAGAGGCGTTACTTGTAGCTTCAACAAGCATGTATAAATGCTTTGCTTGACCTCAGAACTTACAGTTTGGTATTTTCTATTGCATACAAACTTATTTAACTTTAAATAAATGCAAAATAATTAATTAATAATCCCGGCTTATAAAAATAAAAATAAAAATGACTCCGCACCTGTGGGCAGAAAATCGCCCACTTCTACTGGTGTCTTTGCATTTTGTGCTAAGCACAGATTTTAAGATGATAATAGAACTACTATAAGAAACAGCCTATAGTGCAGTAAAATGCAAGTAAAACCAAAAATTCAAAGATTACTTTAGAGTTGCATCAACACCTCTCTGAGACAAGGTCAACAAAACAAAGGTGATATATGATTATTGCAGAAGCTTCTGTCGTATTGCACTACGTTGCACCACAGTTGGCAAAATGTTAATTTTAGGACATTTTAGGATCAAGGTTGCATTAAAGGTTCAAAAGATCAAAAGTTCCTGTTCTTGCAGTATCATATTCCTATAGAAGTTTAAATAAGTTTTTTTTTTTTTTTTTTTACAAATGTTTGAACAAGTGTGTTCTAGATTCAACAGAAATGTACTAGAGGTCTACACTATATTTAGATTTGCATCACTTAACCATAAGGCAGTTTGTTTCTATACTCTAAGAATAAAACAGTTCTTAATATTTGCTTGTCCTCTTCTACCCTGCTTTTTCAGCTTAGTTAACAGAATAGATCAACTGTCCGCTAGATCTTTTGGTGGCTTTGACATTTAAACCAGCCACCCATATTTGTTCTAGGCAAAGAAATGAGGAACAAAATTGAAGGAAACAAAAAATGTTGATTGCCTGTAACCACTTAAACTTAGCCTGTCCAAACTTTACTTTTTTTTCTTATTGCATTCAAACTTTAATATTTCTTATTATAAAGTTATCTATAATTTACAGTTAAAATAAAAAATATATATGTTTGGTTAGTACTTATTCTAAATATGTTAGAAAATTAAAAGTTTTAATCTGGTTTTACATTTTAGAGAAAAAGAACAATTTACTAATATTTATACAATATTTTAAATGCATAAAGTAATTCACATTTATTACAGGAGCAGGTTTAATTTAATTTATGTATGCTCATTTATTTTAGCCATATTTCTCCTGTTCAACTTATACTCTACAGTAGGTGCACAAGAACACAGTAATTCATATTAACTTAGAAGCTCAACACACAAATATAAACAACTGTTATTTGAAGACACACAATATGTTTAATAGAAATTTAGAAGATTTTAAATAAATAAGCCTAGCATGTTATTTTCCCCAAATCATTTTTATTTATTTGTTTTACTTTCATCCAACAGATAAAGTTATGAATTGTAAACCATATTTATAAAGTGAGATGCACCAACCACAAATCTGTAGCTACTCCTATTGTCGTTCAAGTCCAACTCTCTTACAGCATGAAATAACCACAAACATGTCTCAGCAGGTCATGAAAAATGCAATCTTCTTTTAAATAGTTTCTTTTATCTATGTTCTGACATTTTATTTATTTATTCCTATATCCACATTTATAAAAGCATTATTATTATTAGAGCTGGGAAGCACTGCTTGCACATGGTGTAATCTCTATTTGGAAACATGTCTGACTTTCAGGTTTCAGATAATTTTTGCTCAGCGGATCTCAGGTGTTAACCATACACCAATCAGAGGATTTTTGTAAATAACAAATCAAATATTTTAATGTTAATTCGGGATGTTTTAATAAACCTACTGTAACTGCATAAGATATTTAATTTACCAACTGTTTTATTATACTGTTAAGGGATAAATATTCTATCATCATAACCTGTTCAACATGTTGGGTTTACACTTTTTTAGGAAATTAAAATCCTGTGGTTATGTCTAAAAGCATGGCACTCTAGATAATCCATCCCTATCAGACTTTAGAATATGCTTAACTGAAGGAAAAACACTTCTTATCAAAATCAAAGCTCATACGTTTAAAAGCAAATTCATATATTTTTGACGTACCTTCCATATACTTTGACTTTCATCTATCTGTACTTTGTTCCCACACTTCTATTCTGGCATATATTTCTCCATAACTATGTCTGATCTGGTGAACACCATGCCAACTGTGAGCGGAAAAATGAAGCTACTGGGTTTTTTTCTCCCCCCCCTCCTTTAAAAAAAAAAAAAAACAACAAGTCTGCTGTAATTTAACTCAAGAAATTCCATGTTACCTCCCTCTCTCCTTCAAGAAGATATCGCCTCTTTTTTGCGCAACTAGTTTGAATTTCAGAATTCACAAGAATGAGTCGGGGTGCAAGTTACATTTCTGTCTTTACTCCCTCAATCTTTTATGCTTGTGCAACTTGCAACAAGTACCTAATTTCCTGCTTCTTCAGTCAAGTGGTTTCCACGATGAGGTTTTGGTTGGGTGGATAATTATTTTAGTCAATATATATGATTTACCACTATTATTAAAGTATTAAACTGTTTAATAGTTGCCAAAGATTACAGGGTAATATAAAAAAAAAAAAGATTTAAAGGTTAATACTCGTTTTTCACACTTATCAAGAGTAACTTTGGAAGTAAAGATCGTTTCTTAAAACTTAACTAAAGGGTATTTTTATTTATTTTTAAATTAATTGGGAAAAATTGATTTTTATTTTTATTTATTTTTTACATTTTTTGGTTATGTTTAAATGTTTTACTAGAATATTTTTTTATGACCTGCAAATCATCTCCAATGTATCTTGTGTTTTTTACATGGTAATGGAAACAGGTAGGAGTTGGAGATGGGTATGGTAGGTAAAAAGAATTAAGACAAAAGAAATTGTGCATCTAGAGACAATGTACACACATTTTAATTGTAAAAGTAGCAAAGTCCTTTATCTTTAACAATTGTAGTGTTTTTCCTGATATTAGTAGTTAAGTATGAAGATAAAGAGCAAATTAAATCCCTTTTTCCACTTCATTTGGTAGCTCATTTCTATTTACTTCCACCCTTCCACCCTCATTGTATTTGAATAAAACATGAATAACTTCATTTTGTTTTTAACAACGTTGAGCTGTAGATACATTTCTAGAAATTTCTGTTTTAACTTTGAAGATGCCTTTAATTCTGATGATGCCTTCTATTGTATGATGTATTTTATTATATTACGACTATGGCCATACAGTTTTGCAAATAAATCACAAATAATGGAAAATAATAAAAACTAAATATGTTATAGATTTAAACTCTTTTTAAATGCATTAAAATGTTTTTATTGTCATAATTATCCATTCATTCATCCTATTTGCAATCAGGTTAAAGAGGTGTGACATGTAAAGCACAAAATAAAACCCAGACCGCCTTTACCACCTGTCCATTCTTTCTGATCACACTGCATTTTCAGGACTGAAGGGATGTAATCTCCGCCCAATCAAGTTTTGGTCTGCCACCATAGGTGATTGGTCTCCTCACCATATCTCTTAGGCTGAATGCAGCTAACCAATAGAACAGGCTCTTCAAACTTAGCAAAAATAATTAGGGCCATTATCAGGACTCTGTAAAATAGTATGCGTATGGAGGAGTTGATTTAGTCGATTGATTCAGTTGTGTTTGACCATAGACACATTTAGCCCCTGGTACCCCTGGTATAGATGACTCTCACTTCAGCACGTTTTTCTTAGGATCTCTTGTGGTTCGGACCTGGGTCTTCACTAGGGGAAATGTAATTGCAACAGCCAACTGAGTGTGTAGAGGATGGGTGGAGTCTGCCAATACTTTGTTGGTTTTAGATACTGATCTGGACATAAATTGTCCATAATTGTAACCCCTGGATTTTTCAGCATTCTTTAATAAAACCCTGCAAGTTATTACCGAATCTACTGACACACTAAAACAACTCCTGCCTGAGTGAGGCCATAATGCCTTTATCCATCTCTTGCTCCATTCTGTCCTCACTTGTTATCAAGAAACCAAGCAAACTTAAGCTCTTCTTCTTAATATACAGACTGACCTCTAACCTTGAGAGAGCTCTACACCTTTGAGTCTTACAGGAGGGTTGTACCTAAACTTATAGATAGTTGGGATATGTTAAAGTATAAAACATGTCTGGCCTGGAAACTTGAGATCCGTCACAATGAAATGATTTCAGCACTGAACTTTGACACATCAGGAGCCTATAGGAGTAGCAGATCAACATGAGTGAATATTACTGGTGAATGTAGATACAGTACAAAAGGTAGACCGACTAACAACATTAGTGAAACTAAAGAGCAATTAATGAAATTAATGCTAAAGCTAATATAAGAAAGCTAAATGGGAACGCATAAAATACAAATAAACTTAAGAAGTTAAGTAGAAGGAATGACCTTAAACGGCCAGACCTTCTGGACAATAATTATTACAGGGGCCTGAACAAAATATGACAAGACCTGAACTGAAATAAAAGAACATGGTACATATTAATTGGGATAAATTATAAAGGAATTCCTATAAATATTTACAAAAGGGACACAACAATATCAATAATGCATAATATAAAGGATGAAATAAGCATGTAACTGGTAATCTGAGAATAAACACTATCAAATGAGACAGGCTAAAAAATTAGCTTTTTTACAATTATTTTTAATAATCCTTTGTCAATGAGGATAAATCTACTTACTGTTAGTGCAGCGAGAAACTGAAGGGATCTAAAATAGTTTTATGCAACACAGTGTGAGATTTTGTGGCGCTGACCTTAATCTGATGGGAGGAAAGAGATAAACATCTCAGCTCTGTTTGCAACACTCACACTAAAGATATAAATCTTTAAAAGCTGCTCACAAATATTTGATTTTATCTTTAAAAAGGCTCAGCAACTGCTTGGACCCAAAGCACATCCGAGAGTCAGAGTAGAATGTACACACCAATAAAAAAGTGCAGCAAATCTGAGTTTTAAGAAATTAAATTAAGAAATATTTTATCTAAAGTTCATGTTTGGCCACTCGTGTTTTGATGAAAAATGCAAATTCAGATTTAGATGCTCAACCAGCTGTTATTAAAAATGAATCATTTCCAGTTTCCATCTATAGCATAGAAAAGAAAGATTAAAGTATTATCATGATATGTAGCCTAACCTAGTCTGCATTTTTTTAAACAGAGTTTATAAAAGAGTCCATAAATGAAGTCAGTTAAACCATAAGTAAAATTATTTGGATGCATAGTGCTTTGTCAGGGCGTTGCATCTTCACTTTTTGTACAACTCCTGGGTGCTACTTTATAAAATCTTCAGTAAGCAGGATTTTATCTTCTTATTATCTAAGTCACGTTTTTTTCTTTTTTTTTTTTTTGCAAAGAAAAGACAACGGCTTTTTCTACCCACTCTTAAAATCCAAACTTATGTGTTCTTTTTTTAATGCAGCCCTTTAAACAGAATCTTAGAGCTCTGTATCTGATTATGGTCTTCTGACTTTTTTGTTCCACATTTGATTTTACCATACATAATGAATTAAACACCCTATTGATTCTCTTTTTAAAACATTTCCCTAATCTCTCCATCATCACAATATTAAACCTAATATTGCAAAAGGGCAAACACTGGCAGCCCCGGTTTAAATGTCTTGCATTGAAATAACACTGAAATGTGCTTACTGAACTCAAACTATTATTTCCGTGCTGATTATGCTTTATTGCTCCGTACCAACTTTTTCTGTTAAGTATCCCAACATCAACAACATCCCTTACACCTATAATATTTTTAAAAAAATTCAGACATACAAAACCATGTATTTTATTACTTGGATTTTTATATCTGTGGAGGTTTTGTTTTGTATTTTGGATGATGTCTATTACAGAGCACATTGGCGGCTCATAACAAAATGTAAACTGACCATCCTTGCTCCAATTTGTTGTTCACATAGAAAGCCTATATTACTTTTACAGTACTATAAATGTGCCTGCACTTAGCTGTCTTCCTTTAATAAGACCCAGGGTACGGTTTCACAGAACACTTTTTTTTCTTTTTGGCCTGCCTCTCCCATTAATTGTTTGACAAATTTGTTTTACATAAATTAATACTGAAGGAGAATCACGTAATACCAGTAAGAACATAGGTGACACAGAATCCTTACCTAAAAGTTCTTTGCTTAACTTTTTATCGTCAACATAAAACATGGAGAAACCTCTGTGTTCTGTTTTTGTTTTGGCTAGAAACTGAAAGAGTGCACATGGAATCCATACAAATCAGAGGTTATGCATATCCTAAGGAAAACATTTTCTAAATATTTTTGAAAATTTCCTCTAGTACAAAAATTGTAAAAATGTTTTAAACATACTGACTAAATCACGTAGATTACGATGAGAGTTTTTCAAAAAGTTTCTACAGCATATGTGAATACAGAAATTTCCAGTAATAGATGTAAACAGGCAGAAAAAGTAAAGGTAGATGCTGTGCAGAAATAAAGCAGAGGAAGCTTGCTAGACTGGCAGAGATTGGTGTCAAACCTTTGAAGATCAAAGTCTCTCTGGAGTTGTCACTCTCTGTCGCTTTTTAGAGACACAAACACACATTGCAGCCAGGGACACCATTAGTGATGAACACATCCTGGCAGGCTTAACAAAACTGCTCATGTAGATCACAGGTTTATGCCACCTATGTTAAAACTATGGATGTATGTAAGGCATAATTTTTACATAATTGAATGAAGCCATAAAAATTGTTTGTCCATGTTTTTTTTCCTGGACGACAGATAAACATGCGTTTCTGTGGTTATTGCTTAAAATATTATACACAAGTGATAAGTAAAAATTAAATCCACAACAGATTCTTAATCCTTTGTTTTATGTTACTGATATATAACATGTATTGAACTGTCAGCTAAGCCAAAGTAAACCATAACTCCTGGGTAAGAGGTTACCTAAACGTATTTTCTTATTCCTTTCACCTGGTGTAGGGAAGCCACGCACAACTGAGTGTTTTTCAAAGACCTGTAAAATATAAATGCGAATTGATTTAGCTCAGTGAAACACAACACATCACTCGATAAACTAAGCCAATGCAGCATTCTCAGTGGGTAACAGAGTTTACGGTCAGGCTTCGATAGCATCCCTAAGCAAATCAAAGGTTAAATTACAGCAGTGTTGATGACTCTCTTCGGTCCAGACAGTATCTTTAGAACTCGCTCTAAGTTGTTGCCCAATTTACCAGTTCCAAACTCCTTATAGTTTTACCCCCAGTTCCCCTTAAAATTTGTAATTTTTCCCAATATAAGTGCAAGATCGATGCAAAAAAATTAGACATTGTTTTTCTTCTTTGCTTCCTCACTTTTTCACTAAATTGAACTCGGTCTTACCAATATGGACAATGATTTGATTTCAGTCCAGACAGTAAAAAACTAAATGTTTCTCCTTGCAAAGACAATGTAGACAGCTGAAACATTGTTTATAATGCTTCATCTAATAGTAACAATAATAATAATAATATTATTAATAATACATTTTATTTAAAATGCTCTTTAAATTTAAGAAAAATTTCAAAGTGCTACAGAAGCTAAAAAATAACATAGAGATACAAGTTATAAATAAAAAAAACACAAAAATCATAAAACATAACCACATGGATCACAACGATATTTTGAAAGGCCAAGTGAATAAAACTGTCTTCAGGCATATTTTTAATCCCTGAAAACTTTGTGGGGCCCTGAGTATCTCTGGGAGGGGGTTTCCAGAGCCGTGGGGCAACTGCCTGGAGGCGCTTTCTCCCATGGTGGAGAACTTGCAACTGGGTTGGTGCAGGTGGTAGGTGGACATGGTGGAGCGGACGGTTCTTGGGGCGGTGTGTAGCGTGAGGAGTTCACTGATGTAGCCAGGCGCAGTTCCATGTATGCACTGGTGGATGCTAGGCCTCTCTTTACGAATGATAGTAACTATAAAAAGCTTTAACCAAATTAACTGGCCCCATAGAACAGGAATAAAGGACGTATAGGACGGCTGTGATGGAAATACTGGAGTATACCCTGTAGTGTGTGCACAAGTCTGACCAAAGTCTGTACTTTGAATGCCTTTGAGAAAAAAAATCTAAAACCTGACCACACAGGCTGGAAATTTCCACCTGTTTTAATATCTGGAAAAATTGTATTTCATTTTTTCCTGATTCATGGTGTCGCCAATAAATGGTGTCTTGTGATTAGTTATCGATTTGATTAAGATTGTTCAGGGTGTGTTTTTTTGGCCCTTTTTTACCCCTATACTTTTTTGAATATATCAGTTGTCATTATAAATGATTCAATATCTTAAGGCTAGAGTTATGTGAGCTTTGTGTGGGAGGAGGTTGAAGGGTCGTGAGGTAATAATCATAATCTATGCAGTTGTTTATTTATATCTGTCAAGCCTAGGTAGTGGTCTATGTTCCCCTTAGGCTAATCCACACAACTTCCTCCTCTGACTCAAAAACAACGAATTATGGAAAAAACAACTGGGTGTGTAGGCAGAATGCTGAGATTACTAAACTAAAAAATCATTTCACATCAGCTTAATATCACAGCTCTTTAAACAGGCAATCACTTTTAAAGCAGCTTTGTTATACCATTTTTTGCTGCACAGTTGATTTCAATTTCCCCATATTAGGCATTAAGGATATATATCATATTTTATATTTTGTAAAACCTAAGTAAAATGCTTTGTGGCTGAAGCTTGTTAAATCCCTTGAGATAGGATTTTGGGTGAATTTGATCTATATAAAAAAAAATATTTTACTTGATAATGCAAGATAAAGTCACTAATAGGCAAATTAATCCAAAATGTACCAGTTTATTAGGACATGTAACCGCACTTGTGCTCTGTTGTTAAGAAAACTTGAGATGTAGCCATTATGAAATTGTTATATCGGTTTCCATGACAAGCTATATGACCACTCTAGAGATAAATCTTTTTTTTTCATTCTTCTATGCAAAAACAGGTTAAGCCCAGTCAGAAACGCATAATATCGTATGTAAAAGGCAATTGTTTTTCTACGCTAGTTTAAGGAGCAAAGCAACTTGAGTCATTGATATTAAAATTGGACCAATAGGGATATGTTGATATTTTAGCCACTATTCCAATATTCACCAAAATTCACCACAATTATAAATACTTGATCTCAACACCTTAAATAAAAATGACCACAACACTGACATTGTGTCTTTCCTTTAGTTAAACACCACACAATCCGGCCATCTATATCATTACTATCACTGTAACACAAGCAATTTAGATATCATGTGACCATGGTGGATACTGATGTTAATGCTTGATCCTGCTCAGCATATGTTAAAATAAGTATGGCAACATTACTATGAGGTTCTATCTAATTAAAATAATGTTATTTTTAAATATAAAAACTCCACAAAGTTTATTCAATGATTTATCCTTTGACTATAAACATTCACAAAGCTAACAGGTAAGTACCACAAAGACTAATAGGTGAGAAGTCAGAGGCCACACACGTTCAGCAGCATATTCAACAGGGATTGAAGCAATTATGAGTTTTTGGAACACTCCTGTTTGATGATGATGAAAGCGTTCTCTAACTGATCAAAATTTTAAGGCACAGCAGCCCTACTTTTTGCAATTATTTTGCCTTCCACAGAGAGACTGCAGGGGAAGTGTTTGGACAGTTTGTAATTTCATGCAAACGCAACCAGAGAGGGAAAAAAATAATAATAATGGTGTCTATTCAAGAAAGTAATCAGTAACCTTAAACTGCATCAAGTGGTCAATGATCTTAAAGTGCCAAATATAATATAAAATAGCATAGCTGTAGTGTTTTAAGTAGCAGATTGGAGGATCTAGTATCTAATGGCAAACATGATATTTATCCGGTCTATCAAGGGACTATGCCATTTAGTAAAATATTTCTTCATATATAACTAATTTAGCTAACAGAAATGCAACTGTGTTTTGCTTATTAAATGTATTCATAATTATTATTAATAGTTCATTAACATGAATTGGGAAATGGACATTAAGTCAATTCATAAAACAACCCCAGTGGCCACACTTTGGTTGACCAATCTCAGCTCAGAGTGAACTTCTGTGGTATTCGAACCTCTGCTGTTGTGCTGATATTGGAACACATTACAAAAAAAATGAAATAAAAAATAGGTCTAGCCATTCAAAAATGTTTGCCAATACTCAAAGATTGTTTACATTTTCCTATTAATGTCTATTCATTCTGCCCAGACCAATAATAACATTGAATGTGCAGCCGATTGTGGTCGACAAGTCTCAGAAAGTACGACACATAAAAAGTTGGAAAAGATAAAAAGAAACTGATGGGTACAGAATATATCAGCATTTGATATAGCTAAAATCTTTAGCTCATATTGTAAAGTTTATGATAAAGAAACCTTCCCGAACAACATATTAATTTTCAGTTTTCATCATGTAAATATAATGTTTCAACATGAGTTACGTTGTTAGCGGAATGTTTCTAAAAATAAATATATTGTGCCTCCCTTATAAACAGCTAAACCACCAATTACATTTAACTTAAACCCTTTGTTTAGAGCATTGAAATAAAAAAAATGGAACAACATTGGCTCCATATTTCTTGGATATGGCATGTGTAAAATACATGTCAGGATATGTCTAGGAGCACATTGTGGCAAAGGGACACCAATGCACTGACCCACAAACTGATAACACAATCAACCCTGTCAAGACATAGAGCTGTAGTGGGGAATATCTGCTTCCCCCTCCCACAATGACATGATCAAAGGAAGCCACCTGATTCAAGGTGTCACCACAATATTTCCTCTATAAGTCAACATTTGAAAACAGGCAGCATGGGTTTGACATTTCATCTCATTAAGGCATGCTCTTGTCACAGGTTTGCTCTCTTTTGTTTTACTTCCTGCTCTTTTTTTGTCTCTCATGCTCCCATGCTTCGTCTCCTCCAGTCATCTGAATTTAGCATCAAAAATCTAAAGTTTTTTTGTCTGATGTGTGTTTCAGATTATTCCCTCCTTCCTATCATGGTAGCAGATTCATAATATGCAACGATGTTGCTATTTTGACAAACTTTTCACACTGAAATTTCAGATCAGCATAAGAATATTGAAGCACAGAAATCTGCTGAACCTGTCCCCTGCCTGTCCCACTGTTAAAAATATACGGGTTAATGGCTGGATTTAAGTAAATTTTTCCTCGATGTTTGCATTTCTTCAACCATATTTTGTACTCCTGTCGTTGACAAATCTGGGACATAGAATCTGTCTAATTTACAAAGGCTTTGATGGGTGGAAGTCCCATGGGGTATATGTTAGTGATTTTGTTTAAACACATGAATGTTGCACCTTTAGGCATCGAAAAATTTGACCCAGTGATAAACTGCTGTACAGTTAAACTTAACTATATACAGCCTTCTGTATGACCGGTTTACTTTTTTTGTTGCATGCACTCACTTCCTAGGCTATTGCAAAACTACCCAAGCCACCCCTGCTTTAACATTACAAATCAGGAAACACAAATCAGAACTAGTCCTTTGTTTGTAGTTTCTACTGGTAGGAATATGTAAATATTTCAAAAAATATTGTGTTTTTCAACAAAATATTAATCAATATAATTTTCATTCACTGAGGTTTATGAGGCTCATTCCACATCTTTTCGTTATTATCTAAAACAATTTGTCATTCGTCAAAGAGAAGATGAAGAAAATGTTGCAGACATTGCTACTTTAGTTAGGGACTTAAAGTCAGGGATAATACATTCGGTGGACTCTGCCAGCTAACTCTTCTGTAATAGAGACATTGGATGAGTAGTGCATAATGGCCTCAGGACCAAGCCCATATATTAAGTATTCTGTGTGATGTGGCTGTGAGAAAGCTGTGGTAAATAATTAAACTTGGCTGAATCATACCCTACAGGACATGTAAAAAATGAAGAGGTTTAACATGAGGAAATCAGTTAAATCTGCTCAATACACACAAAGCTCCTTCTTTTGTGTCAAATTACTTACGCAGCACAAAGCTATGGATCTGTTAATGGCTATATTACGTCATATTAGAGAACGCTCCCACTCTGCATCTCTAAGCAACTACACAATTTACTGTGTTTACACATAAACATATGCTTATCTTACCACATCTTCATAATTAATACATATATATTTTTGTGTCTTTTTTGTTATTTTCTGTCACATATTTTTAGTCTCCTCTTTAATCTTTCATTACATTAAGTTTCATTTTGTTTCTTTAATTTGAAGAAAAAAAAAAATTTGTTTAAGTAATTTTGAATTCCTGTACATTAACATAAATGTGCTGTAACTGACACATTCTATGCCACTCCTTAGCCTCTCAAATGACTCCCTATTAATTATTAATGAACTTGTGCAGAGTTATCATTTTGCAGGGAGACAGGTAACTACACAAATCACTATAGTTGTGTTGTCATCCTTGGAAACTAATCTATAATAGGATGTAATCAGAATGGATCATAGATGTTTATTTGCACAGTTTTGAAAAAAATATTTAGCTAATGCAACTTTGAATTTTAAAAGCTGACAGCGTGTATGAATGGAGCCTCTAATTATTTTTAAGGATTTAGTGATGCATGGAAAGTGTATCTGTCATTCTGTTGTTTATTGACCTACTTCACCTTGTTAATGTTAAAGCTAATTGTTTCAATGTCTGATATTTTGAAACTGACTTGAAGGTTTTAAACAAAGATTTCTTGGTAGTTTGTTTCTGAAAAGAATTCCTCACAGCTCCTCATCAAAGTTGGTTTTCCCGCTGGCAAAAGTTAGATTTGGTGCACAAAGTGGACCGAGTTGTACTGTCCCGGGAGAGATGTCTTCGGTGTTGGAAAAAAAAACAACTAATGCTACAAAAGTTCTATGAAAAATTTATTACTGAAAATAGTTTCAAGGAAAGAACATCTAATTGGAGATTAAATTACCTGCACAAGTTACAGGAGCTAATGGAAATCCTGTGATTTGGGTAAGGCCTTATTTTACATTGGCTGTACATGACACTGCTTGAATAGGAGCTCATGCTGAGATGGTGTGTGCAACTGAAAATGGACTAGAATAAGGTAAAATGAAACCTGGTAAAATCCTTTTGGTTACATTATCAGACAGAGTTTTTATGGATCTAAAATGCCGTACAAAAACCCCAACAACAACAACAACAAAAAAAGCTCTAGATTTCCCCAGCTGATTCCCATTGTGTACATATGCATTTAGTAATTATGTTATTTTTTATATTTGCTGTCTGTAGGCCATAACCTTTCACTTTATGGCTCTAGGTATCACTGTGCTAAGTATCACTTGTCTCTTTGACCTCATTTACCAGACATATGGAAGCCACAGCAACTCAGAAGCATGTGTTTAGATATTTATCACTGAAAACCACTGTCCTGTTGATTGCTGATCTAAGTTGATTCTGCTTGTGTAAATGCAGAGCTGGGACTAATCCAGTCAATGGGGTTTTTACTGCCTGAAGTGAAAGATATATGACCCTGAATGTCCAGGCAACGGTGTGGATTATGTGTCTGAATTCTCAATAAACAATCTTCTGAATATATTCCTAACATTTTTTGGAAATGTTCGGAAAACATGAAACATACTGTTTTTATATTATTGGGTGCCTAACCTGATGGAGGTGGTAAAACTTTACTGCTCTGCTCTTTAATTTATTACACCATCAATTTTTTTTTAACATATGATATCCTTGGAATCCCCACTATGTTATCCTTGGAATTAACAAGTTGGCCGGTAGCATATGGACTAGTCAACCACCTGCCTTTTTTGAAGTCACACGTCTAATTAACAAACCGTTAGCATTTCCCTCAACACAGCAGAGACTACATATTTCATTTAAAAGCTTATAAATAATACGCATAAATCTCCCTAGAGTTTAGATGCATAGCCAGCCGCACATCACAGTGTTTGTTCACTAAGCAACTCTAAGAGACTTTTATGAGCAACACAAATGCATCCTTAGGTTCCTCGCATAAATATGCAGACTCCTTTACCCTTTGAGCATTCAGCAGGACCTGCTTGAACATTGAAGATTTGCATTTCCGTCCTAATTTTACAGTGGACCAGGCACCATCTTGATTGCAATGTTCAGTGCAATCCTATCTGATGAGTGGTAATTTGCTCCACCCTTTATGTCCATCTCTGCAAGTTAATTGGTAACAGTATATGTAGCAGATCGGGGAACACAGCAAATTGCAGACTAAGCATATGATTTAGCAGATTTCTTGTATACACTCTCTGCAAGCCAACAAGCACTAAGGACTGGCTTCTGCCCTCTTTTTTAGGAGCAGCCGTGACTCGCATCCAATATGTGGAAGTCTTGCCGAGGCCAGCCTGATTACTCTGATTAAGGGAAACAAGCTGCCTACATTTATAATGGAAATATTCATTAACCTCATTCAATGCATGAATTGCCTACTGAGACACCCTCATGGCCTGTACAAAACTTTTTTTAAAAGTATTAAAAGAGTAACAATGGAAAGTCATGCATTTAAATAGTATGACATGTTTTTTTTTTCTTTTTTACACGAAAATTTCTAAAGTTGTGACATTTCACAGCTTCCATTAAGCATTCTGTCCTGTTTAAGTTGTATGTGTGTTATGTGCCTGTGTTGTGCATAGATGCTGGGCTTGTTTGCTGTCCTTGAAAACAGATAAACAGGCAGAATGAAAATTTCAATAAAGGTTGTATAAATAGTGATCTCATGTTGAGTCCTTGCTTTATCAGGAAATGAAGTGTGTTGCATGAAGTTTAAGAAACTTGACTTCAAAAGTTTTTTACTTCTTATCTCTGAATACGTTTTTCACATGTCTGAAGGTTTAAACTTCAAAGCCTTCTCATCTCTTTTAGACTGTTTTTATTTTTATTTAGCTGTCTCGAATATGGAATGACATTTCTTTTCAGTCTGTCAGTCATGTTTATTATTTCTGGATTTTCTCGGATTATCTGGGAATCCCCCCAAAAACTCTCTTGCTGCACTAACTTTGAATTAAATTTAACCCAAATACCTGTTTAGTGTGTGATAACGCTGCAGCAAAAGCCGTATGTGCTGATGCTCTGTATTACTTGTGTCTATGTGAAGCCTAACCAGCGAGTCATTGACCTGCAGAGCTCCTGACCTTTTTCTCCTTCACAGATGGGCTTGTGTTGCTCTCGTTCAGCCAAGTTGGAGCGCAGAGCCACTGAGGCATGCCAGCAATTTTTCCACCTCTCTGACTAATCCAAAATAACACGTTGTATGTGTTCTTTTTTACTTGTTCAGAAAAGAATCACTTCTGCTTTGACTTTAAAAAAAAAGATCTTGGAAACCGGTTGCTCCTAATAATACTTTCCCCTAATGTGATGATAGTGTAACAAGGATTGCAGAATTTGTAGGCATGTCTGATCAGTAATGAACAAAAAAAGTCACCACCTTTCAAAAAATTATATAGCAGCACACATACAAAGTCATAGATGCGGTATGTAGCTGAAAAGTTTCAGTAATATAAGCATGGTAACGTTAAAGCTCAGTGTTTTGTGTGTGCTGACTCTGGAGGAGAGAATGGTTGTTGAAATCTGATGGGTTTTGTTAGATTGGAGACGATTTGTTTATGAAGTATCTATAATTTGAATAGATTTTCTTGTAAAGTACCTTGAGACGACATGTATTGTACATTGGTGCTATTTAAATGAACTGATTCTTGATTCTTTTGCAGAAAGCTTTCCAAAGTGATCTACCCTAAATACTAAGGAATAATCAGATTTTTCAGGAAACATAACATGTCTGTGACACATTTAGATGCAAAGCCCTGTAAAACTATTTTTGCTTTTTTTCAACTTGAGTGTGACAGTTTAGGGATATTATTTAGTAAGCTTAGAAAATCAAACTGCACTCCCTTTACACACGGCCAATAGTCCCATGATAACGCTAGAAGAGCTGCTAAGGTGAATAAGTCTGTCTACATTATTATCATTAGTTATGAATATCTGTGTCCTTCATAAAAGAGTGACAGGATGTAACCTATGATCAAAAAAAAGCCATAAGAATACTGGCTGTTATAATTCCAATAAGTGTTAATTTAAATTAGGTTAACTGACTACATGTTCTCTCTGTGAAGGTCTTTAACTTACAAAGGCAACTAATTTAACTCATGCTGAGGATATCTTTCAGATTTTAATTTAACTCCCTGGATCTGCTTTATGTCACATATATCATCACAACATTATTTTTATTTGCATTTAGATATCAGATCATCTTGTTTTTGTTGTTTGATATGAGCTACATCTTCCTACAGGACTTGACTCTGGCGTGGCAACGTACGTGCCATGATGTAAACAGCTGTCTACAAAAAAATCCTGGTCCTTTTTTTTGGTTCAAAGTTTCCACCTGCCTCTGACACCACAAGCTACAGAACACACTTTTATAATTCATACATCTCTGCTTGTTTAGTCCTCCATGCTACAAAAACACCTTCTAATGCTGGATTTGGCAGCAGCACATACATGTTACTCAGTCTGACCTACACAACATCAAGGCCACTGAAAGCACATGGCTCCTTACACTGTTAAGAACAGCAGTACAGATTATTCACTGCCTCTAGAATAAAGTGTTTCTGTATGTTGGCAGATTGTGCTTCTATCAGCGTCCATAATGTTGATTTGAATGTCAGTCATTATATTGTAAATGCTTCATGATTTCTCTCCTTCATGCACATAATGACATTTATTTATGAGGAGGTCGCCATGCGTTTGACTTATAAGTTCATATCATTACCTCAGAACTGCCACTATGTTGTTTGTGTGAGATTAAGAAGGGACGTTGTTAAATTACTGTATGCAAATTGTTTTTTCATATTTATGGCTTCAATAGCTTATTTTCTCATAATTGAAATACTTCCTTTAGCTGGAAATGTTCTGTTTTACTGTACTAAATCCATATTTGCCTATGTTCTCTGCTGTACCTAAACTAATCAGTACAATATGCTTGCTTAGTAACATATCTGTCATACATGGCTGCATTATTATTAAAAATAACAACAAGAGTTGAACTAAAGTATGCCAACACATTACGCTGCCCTCTACACACGTCAGTCAATACTATTGCAATTGAAGCCTAAAATGTACTACTGATATGTTTTTTTTATGTTTTTGAAGTCAGATGCCTATAACTTTCCAACAAATACGCAAATTACTGACAAGCCATTACAAATGTTTGGTAGAAATGGGTAAGTTGAAGCAAAATTAGCAAAACATGCGTATTACACAAATGCTCTGACTAAAATAACAATAAAGGTATTGGCTAATTGTTTCTTGTGTTCACTGGCTGGATTTACTTTAGCAGGAAGGAAGAGTATCGGTCTTTCAGGGGAGGCTTTTTTTAAGAATCCCATTAGGATACCTCCTATGTATCGCTCAGAGGAGATCCAGTGGCAGACTCTGAACTTGATTGTGAATTGTATAAACTTATTTTTTGGGGGAACGCTTGCGGATGCTAGAGAATGAACTGGCCTCCTGTGCAGAGGGATGTTTGGGTTTACCCCATAGGTCTGTTTCCTTTACAATACCGTGTTGGAGAGTTTGTTGACTGATAAAATGCTCTTCAACAACAATCTGCATTTATTTAAAGCCCAGGGTATGCAAAATAAACTGTCAATATGTTTAGTTTATAGTCTAAATTACACACTAAATGGTACAAAAAATCTACATAAATTTATTAAATCATTCTTTTACACCAATAATTGCATGTTTTCCATTTTTCACAAACTAAAACCTATAGCTTTTGTAATAGACCATTGGATCAGGGGATGTACAGCAGTATATTTCTAACAAACCATTGTCAAAATGTTTGTGTTTTTAACCTTTTTAATATATATATATCTTTTTTTTATCATTATTATTTTTTCATCAAATCTTGGAGGTTAACTCAGAAAGAAGCTTTTCATGTATCCCGGTGTAGAATGCTGAAATGTTTTCTTAGGTGTTAACATCAAAAAAGAGAATCAAAATGCTATTGATATTTCCTTCTTGTTATTAGGTACAACAGATAGAATTTAAAAATACTTGTTTTAATAACTTTAAAAGTGTTTCATTAGATGGGTTGCGTTCACAAGTTTATTTCTCTTAATATTATTGGTTTTCATTATCTCATTTTATAATATTGATTTCATGCACCAGTCCATTTAAACAGCTGACTGACCAAGAACGATTCGGATTTTAGTTTTATACCACAAACATTATCCAGACTTTAGCGCTGTAGATAATAGTATTCTTAAAACAAAACAAAACAAAAACAAACAAAATAAATTAGTTGTTCTGTTCATCTGTACAAATGTTTTCCCTGACAACAGCACATATTTAAAAGGAGCTCCAGACACTATTGACTGAAAACGTAACTTTTTCTCGTTTCTGTTAACACGTTTACATGACAATGTGTGCACGTTTGAATAGCTACAGTGGAGATCTAGAGAAAAATTTTTTTGTAGTTTCCTTTTAATTCTACTAAATTGTGCTATGTTCCTTGAAACTTGCTATCACTTAAGGAAAATATCTGGTTATTAGCAGTGTTTTCCAGCTATGCTATTATTAAAAATTAGCAAAAATAAATTTTATATTTTGTAATGAGCAGACAGACATTAAACATAGAGATTAAGTTTTAAAGGCTTTCTATTGAAAAGACCCTTAAACTCCAAGAGTACTTAAAGAGGGGGAGTGGCTTAAATTCACCAGATTAATCCCATGAGATGTGAGGACTCCATGCAAAAGCCATACACCTCAAAGGAGAGTGAAGGTAGAGTATTGAGGCTTTAGCATAACCCGAACAGTTCAGAAACAATGGTAAATAAAAAATGTTATTTACTTAACGCATTGAGTTGAGTTTTAGACTACTACTGCTACTGCTACTACTAGGGGATCCATTGTGACGCTAAGGACAGCCTTGACAGGATTTTGTTGAAGACTTCACAGCAGACAGCACCTCTACCCTCTTCCTGGTATGCAGCAGCAGCGCAAAGCTGGACGTTGCCAGCTTTCTTTTACCCCTGCACCTACTTTAAATTACATTGAGAAGTATTAAGCCAAAATTAACTTTCATGAATTTGCACTTTAAAGTGAAAGATTTTTTTCAACACCCCTTAGTTTGAAGTCCGAAAAAAATACCAGTCCATTAAAGCCCTATTTCTCAACTAAATTAAGAAACTAGCTTTAAACATAAAGCATCTAGGAGATTAAAATATCAGTCCACTTGTGAGTGATTAGCTTTTAGTTAAATTACCAATATTTCAAACAATGTACTGATATGTACTCATATGTACTGAAATTAGGAATAAAATCTGATATGCTATATCTATTCTGCTTGGTTTGACACTGATAATAAAGGAACAAATCTCCTGTACTGCTGATTGCTGTTATATACTAGAAACAGAGTACAGCTGAAACATGCTAATAACATGGACTTTTTTAGTTCAGTCTCCCATTAGCTCTGTATTTACCCCCTTTTGCTCGGTTCAAACCATGTCTTTGCTGTGCTCTACACCTTGATAGCGCTGATAGCTGAACTAATAATGTCTGCCTCCTAAAAACATTTTGATGATAGAACATTTTCAGATGAGAGACATCAAACAGGGTAAAGACAGGAAGCACTCTCTCCTCCTCCTTTCTAAAACAACATCCCTATTCACACACACTGCGAGATGCAGTGGTTGCAATCATTGTCATAAAGATATTTCTCTGTTTGGCGAGATGTGAGTAAGCAAAGTCACTTTGTGTTTATTTCTAAGTATAAATAATATTTAGCATCTCAGGTTTAGCTTTGTATTAAAGAGTCGAGAACAGAACTTTTCATTTTACTTTAGAGTAATTTGTTTTAGAATCATCAGCTTGTCATCACTCGGGTGTGTGTAGTGTGTGTATAGTGTTTTTTACTTTTGGAACTTGGTTTGCCTGCCTGTAATATGTGACTCCAGAGTGTGTGACACTTCTGTCAGAACATGTTACATAAAGTATGACGTCCACTGGAGAAATTAGGTCATAGATTTTAGGTTCACAGAGCTTGCAAACCTGCTTTTGGATACATGAAATGTGGTATTCCCCACATCTGACTGTGTGTCAAACCATGTTGAATTAATTGTTCTTCTTAAAGCGCTTTGCAAAAGCCTGCAGTTCCTTGTTTCTGTCTTTTATGTTTTCATGAGCACTGTTCAATCTGCTACCTGAAAACGAAGACCGTATGGGACAGCTGTACAACTAACAAGATATGGACATTGACCTATCTTACAAGCAGCTGAAGGTCCTGAGGTAACTCTGGAGGAGCTACAAAGATAAAGATCAATCTTCTGTCTGACAGTGAAAAATACTCGTACACAGTTTGATTTTCCACAGGTCCTGTAGGGGACACTTGGAAACTGATATGCCTCCTCATCGTGGTGGCAACATCATGCTAAGTCGATGCTTTTTTTTGCGATCTGGACATCGATATCGTCTAGTGTTGACTCAAAGATCGAACTTTAACCTCCTGCAAAACATAGACATGTAAGCTAATCATACAGAAAGGGCTTGGTTTGGTCTGTAGCAAATGGGATATTATATTTAATAATTGTATGCATTATTTTGTTATTTTAGACTCTTTGATGGGGTAAAGTATACGAGATTTTGCAATTAACTCTTCGATCACAATAAAGTTTGATTCACAAGCCTTTTAGTACACAGGAATGCAACACTTGGTGTTTGTCATATAAAGTCTAATTAAATTACATTGATATCTGTGCTTGCAATTTAACACAACATAAAATCCATTTAAGGTGTATGAAAATTAATAGAAAACACTTATGCTGAATCCTATGTTTCTCCTTTTCACAATTGTGTCCTTTAAACTTTGAAACCACAGTCAGGGGTGGGTGCTTTCTTTCTTTAACATCGCTGGACCTTTGTGGACAAATTACATCCACACAGAAGACTCTCAACAGTTTGATGATTCCGAACTAATCTGCCTGTCCAATACCTTTGGGATAAATTAGGACACTAACTCAAAGCCAAATCTCATTACCAAAAACCAGAGAGCAATGGCACATTAAATAGTAATGGTTTGGCAGAGGGAGGAAGGGGCAATAACAACATTGCTCCTTGAAGGCGGGGTGTGGGTTGTGATTGTGACGATTTTGAACAGTACAGATGTTGTGGCCAAAATGCCTCACAAATATAGTCTGTTTATTCAAGTCATAGATCCTCAAATCACCTAGAAATATTTTTTTGTAAGTTAAAGATTGTAAAAATTGTCTATTTGGTGTTGGAATCTGTGAAGTACAGATTTCTGATGTGGCTCCACTCTAAATGACTTGAGCGATTGCGCAGATGAAAAAAACTATCCTGAATATGACTGATCATGCAGGCTATGTTAATCACAGCTAAGTACATTGTTGTGATGAAAATACCTTGTCAGTAGGAAATTGGCAGATCAGTTTGAGATTATAAAAATGTAGCAATAGCCGTGTCTGAATTCGGGGGGCCCATCCTTCAGAGGACTCGCTCTTAGCAGGACGGCTCCTTCTGAAGCTGCAAAAATACAAAGGCCATAAATGAACATCGCTCAATTCAGACAGGTCTATCTTTTCATATTAAAAATACTCATGAAAAGTTAGAGATATTTGGCTTTCGGGTGAAATTTTTGGAAAATGTAAAAAGTTCCCGCTACAGTGATATCATATAACGAATATAGGACATTTAAGTAGAAGGATGCACTGGTGATTTACTCATCTCAAACAATTTGTTGAAACAGAAGTTAACAACAATCGTGTGTTCAGCACAACAAAAAATGTCAACGTCTCAATAACTGGTCATGTGCCCTTGCGTATCAATTACAGCTTGACAACGACGTCTCATGCTGTTCACAAGTCGACTTATTGTCTGCTGAGGCAGGGCATCCCACTGATCTTGAAGGTCCACTTAGGTCATTGAGATTTTGGGGTGCAGAGTTTCGAGCCTCTACACTGCGACTCAGTTGATCCCAATGGTTTTCAATGGGATTGAGAAAGTGCAGGCCACTCCATTTGAGGTACACCAGTCTCCAAAAGCCATTCCCTGATGATGCGACCCCGATGAGCTGGAACATTGTCATCCATGAAGATGAAATTAGGCCTGTGTTGTTCGTGTAGGGGAAAAATCACTGGATTAATGATGTTATTCAGGTAGTATGGGCTTGTCACTGTACCATTCACAAAGTATAGGGCAGTTCTATGCAGACTGGACACACCTGCCCACACTGTGACACCGCCACCACCAAAAGCTCGTCTGGTGACAACAGTGGCTGATGCATAGCGCTCTCCTTGACGTCTCCAACATCGTGCGGCGGCCATCATTTCTGCTCAACATGAATCGACTTTCATCAGAGAACAGCACGGCGGTCCACTGGTCCCTCGTCCAGCATAAATTCTCCCTGGCCTATGAAAGACGATGAAGCATTTGCCTGCTGGTGTGGTCATGTCCCCCTGCAGGTCATCTATCACATAGACCACGCTGATGTAAACGGTTTCGAATGGTCTGAAGTGACACTTGTGTGCCTCTCACCTCCCTTAAACATGCCTGGACTTGAGTGCCATTCACCATCAAGTTTCTCAGGGCGTTGTTCGCAATGTAGCGGTCATCAGCATGGGATGTTGCCAAAGGACGTCCACTTCCACGCCTTCTGTAACTCTTCCAGTCTCTCTGTATATATGTTGCAACCTGCTGATGACACTCTGTGACACTCTGAGCTCAGTGGCCACGTCCGTCTGAGAACGTCCTGTTTGAAACATTGCAATGGCCAGGTACTGTTGATCCAATGTTGTCTTGCTCACATGATGTCACAATGTGAACAGCCTGATGAGGATGACTGTTTAAACACCAGCTGTAAATGAACCAGGACATTTATTGGTCGATTCGAGGATCAGACACCTGTTGTGACTTTTGTCGTTAAACGTCTCGTTACACAACAGCAACATGTGCAAAAAGTACTGAAACATTTAACAGTTGGACAGGTGCATTCAAAAGCATAGAGAAGGTCACATTAAGTTCACCTGTTAAGGTTTGGATGCATTTTGTGCTCATCCTGAAATTTAACCCGACAGCTAAATATCCCTAACTTTTTGTGAGTAGTGTATGAAACTTTAGAATATGTGTATTCCTAAACCACAAGTGCTTTTTTACTGATCTACATTTTTAAGTACATTATGTCAATAATAAAGACTATTAGTTAAATTTATATGTTCATAATCACTTTTAAAATTAATCTGCAGCTCTTATTTAAGACATTATTATACTATACTACTATAGATAAAGTATATATAAAATATGAAACTCTTCAAGAAACAAATCAAAATCTCTAGGTATTCTCTGAAATATTTCTGCTGTAGATTCCACTCATTGGGGAAAGCCAGCCGTAGTCTGAAAACAATGATACAGGAGTCTAGCATTCTCTTCAGGTTACCAAACCTGGAGCACCGCCGACCAACAGCCAGTGAAAGGAACTCAATGTTAAGACAAGGCATAGGACATGGGGGGTGGGGCTGTTACTGTTAAGTGAAAAATTGATTAAATTAGTCGATATTGACATTATTATATCTACATTCTTATCTAAAAATCCTTGGAAAACATTGTTTTATGTACTTCCAAGTATTATAAATCAAAACACTTTGCCGCTCACCTCCCTTGCTGTTTCCAGACACAGCCAACTTGACCCACAATCGATCATGAGGTATGTTGGGCCATAAAGGATACACCTGACCAAGCATTTAAATGTTGGAAAAGGAAGACACACTTGTCGGCCACAGTTGAAGGAGTCTTCACACAGACAGCCTTCAGACAGTCCTTGTCCTTGCGGTATGATGTAAGCGCCCTTGGAATGGAGGAGCCTCTAAATTTGGACGCAACACAGAGCTTGCTTGATACTACACGTATGTCAATTATCCTTCAATCAATCCAGTGGGTTTGTCTGCAACTGACCTATTGGGAGTCGCAATTTTCCTCAAAGAGACATGCTGCTTAACTTACCTAACCATGTAAATATTAGACAACATTGCAGAGACTTATATTTGTGCACACAATGTTTTAATTTGATTTTTTTTGTTTGCTGGAGGTGTGTGTTGGAAGTGTGATGGACAGTTCAGCAGAAGTTAAAAACAATCCTTTGCAGCTTGATCACGTCTTTTAATATTCTTGAATGTGTGTTTATTATTTTTTACCTTACCCACAGTTTTATAAAGTGTTTTTAGCAGAGCATTGATCTTGTGTAAAACCTAATAATATTTGGGTTGGGTGAAGCTGTTGGTTTACTTCAGGAAGTCCTGAGTCTCAGGGTTCATGATTATCATTTTTCTCCTCGCCAAGGTGCTGAGCTGCTTGCTGTCTGTCCCCTCCCGCTTCTTCTATACTCTCTCTAACTTTGATTTCCCTTCTTCATGTCTGTGGTTTTTTATTCATGAGCAGCCTGCAGGACAATGTTGACTGTCAAAGTTTTTATCATTCACGCTGATAGGAGCAGATGTTTGTTATAAATGATCAGTTAATCCATCAGTGGGTGGAGGAGACAAGCTGAGCTGGTGCAGTCTGCATATGTTTGTGACAGCATATTCTATGTATTGAAACAAGTGAGACAAGATGGTAATACCTAAGATAGAAACTGTCAAACATGACACAAATCATTTCAGTTCAGCTCATTTAGAGCAAAGCAGGTGTTAATTAGGAAGATGCATTTTTTTTTCTTTTTCCTGTCGCGATTTAAACTACTTATCAAATAAGAAAGAAGAGAGGGAATAAGTGAGATGAAGATGTTTTTTTCAAAAACCCTTGAGAGGCGGCCGAATTAGTTGACAGTGCTTGTCATCAGATTGAAATCTTTTGATATAAAGAACACAGAACAATAATGTAAAACCTTCCTGGCTCGACACTCAGCTATGGGCCTACTTTAAAGACTTCATGCAACTCTTCAATCTCTGTAGTGTATGTATTGGGGAAGTTAGTTGTTTGCATGTAGTTGGGCTGCGAAAGATTCTCCTCTCGTTTTGGATAGACGAAGGGAGTTGGGAAATAATTCCCCTCGGTTACAGTGAAGAATGTGAATCGAGGTCAAATTCAACGAGGCTTCAACAGAAACATCAAACAGGCAGCCTGGCAGCATACAGTGAATTCCTGCATGTTTACAGTATGCAGCAATCCGCATCACAGACTGGTAACTAGAACTTTCCTGTGACACATAGGGAGCAAGTAAGATGGAGATGGTGTTAAGATGCACACACCCTTCCATAACAATAAGCTGTGCTTTTTACGTAATTTCTTTTTATCACAAAGGAGCTCCTTATCTCTTCTTTACCAAATCCCTGATGAGCTAATTCTTGTTTTGTTCACTTGCTGCTGTTGTGTTTTTAAGGGGAAACACTCGAGATGCTCAACGTTCAAGTCAGGTTGGCTATAAAGGTTTGAATTACATTTAGTTTTCCTTCCTATCCCAAATTGTTTGGGAAAGGTCACACCTTTAAGCAGATTGATCGACTTCTTTCACACCAAAACATCAACAAAATTAAAGCTAGAAGAAAAGGTTGTTTACTGTGTTACTAATACTAATTACTATACCCTAACATTCCTTGTTTAACTTATTCATTTCAAAACTTACCCAAAACCTACATTTTTTTTCCGAGAGCTCAGACTCTGTAGAAATATATTTCAGTCTGCTGTAAAATCAAAGCACTCTTCAGGACTCAAAGCATTCCTTGTCTTAACTCAAAGTCAAACTCTTAGTTTTTACTCAAGCAGAGCTCTGTGCTATTATCATCAGAAAACATGAGATGAGAGCTTCACGGGAAATGGTGGGCATGTTGGAGATCGAATCAGCTGCTGCACAGTCACAAGAACCCAATCACTGGAAAGCTGATGTTACTTCTTGAGGCGATTTAAAGCTTGCTAGTAAATGTTGCAACATGCAAGGACAAATTATCTTTACACGCTATGTGCTTCAGTAGACGACAGCTCCTAACTGTGCGCTTATGTGGCATGGCGGAGCTGTTTCTGGCTCTGAGGTATTTTTCACATCACAATAACAGCCCGGCTCCACTTGACAGGGGCAAAGCACAGGAACAGAAATTTAACAAATGGACTCAGCGGAAAGATGGTTGAGGCAAAGCTCTTCGGCCGCATCCACTTCACTCCAAATTACCAGTAAATATCTATCATTAGCCTGTGCGTGGCTTTATGAGTTTGTAAGTGATATCCTTTACTGAGGTAACTCAGTGCAGACAATAAAGCAGGACTAATTAACTTAAGATATAAAGATAAGGAAAAGAATGCAAAAGAAAGAGTTATTCGCAGATTTATTTTTCCATTCAAATTAAAACATGCATTTTCATGTTTGCATGAGAATGTTTAATGTTGATAGTTTTATTTTTAAGTATGCATAGCGCTTCCTTTATCCTACTCCCTAGAATAGAGCCCTGAGTTAAACAATTTTAAATTACTTGCCTTAGTATATTACTTCTCTTTTATATTTACAACAACGCAAATATGAAAACCGAATAATCCAGGATTGAATCTTAACACACTCATTTATTTAACATTGTACTTAGAACAACTTGTTAACCCTGTGGATCCTCTTAAGTCCTACACGAGCCGGTTGTATTATTTGAACCTCAAAATGTAAAATCAGCACTGTTTACCAGTCCTGTAAAATGTTGCAAGTGTAAATTAACCCCTGTTATGCAGGTCTTGTCGACGATCAGGAGCGACGGGGCCAAAAACGAATCGAATGTTCAATCCAGTGAGTCACAAATAAGATTACAGTACTTGTTCAAACTCAGAATATTGGAATATGTCATATACTGAATATGTCATATGCTTAATATCTCCCTATATGTCCACCATCCAATGTTATGCAGCTCTGATCCAGTGAATATCAGCATTGCCTATCAGCCAATTCATCTATTCTCTCTCGTTGCCAGAGATAATATCAGGATTTCTGTTCACTTAAGGTTTCTGCCATCATTTATCCTCTGGTATGGCGGCCAACAAAAAGAGCAGTCACCCAGGGCATACTACTCTCACATTGGTTTAGTTAAGTTTTACTGCCATCCTAAAATAGCCTGCTGTTTAATCACGCCACACCTTGATAACGTTCTGTATTGTAGCATATACAATACTAACATACGTGCACATAAAAACCTTTAACTAGAACTCTTACGAGGTTTAACCTTTGTCAGGTTTCTTTTGCTATCTTGCTTTTTTTTTTTTTTTTTCTCCTCTTTCCTTTTCATGCTCGGTCCTCTCACGCTCTTCCTCTTTTCCACCTCTCAGCCAATCAGAATTTAAAAGGATGCATTGTTCATTTAAACTTCCAACCACATGAGGAAAAAATATGGAACACGCATCTTTAAAACACACTATCCAAAATGAAAAAATTAAATAAAAGCAAATCCCTCTGCTCAGGTTACTGCATTGATCCAGAACAGTACATATCAAAGTGTGGAAAAATCCTGGTTATGCTTCTACCATTCAGAACAGAACCAAATAAAGGCCTGTCCAGTTGTAATGTTGGTAGAGCAACATGTGTCTCCCTCCTCATTGAGCGCTACATTTTTTGGGTGACAGTTGAGGTCAGTCGCTTGTTGTGCAGAATATTGTAGGCATTCTGCAAGTGAGAGAACAACTGCAATTCTGATTACATGTTATCAAAGACAACAGCAAAAAGGCAACATCAGACACCCACAGGTGAGTGATGGGGGATTTATCTTTGGAGGCTGCTTTTGTTCAGCCAGCAGCTTAGGGCGTTTCAGAAAGAGCATCTTAACCCTTTGAAGGTTCTCAGTTGCTTCCTTTAAAATTGAGTTTGGTCATAGAGCAGTGGGAGCAATACACTTTTGCTTGCCCTGACTTGGAACTATAATCCTTTTTTTTTTTACACAGTTAAGAAGACTTGTTCACTGCTTGTTTTTTTTTTTGCTTTTGTTTCACTGAGAAAACTTGCAGAGGCTACCACCCCACCGCCCTGTTCAGCCATTATCGTCTTTCGTCTGAGCTTTTATGTCAGCCCAACAAACATGACTCGTGTGCATTTGGGACATGACAGCTGAGTGGCGAAAGCTCACAATCCCAACCTGAAAGCCTATCAGCTTCACCCCTTAGGAAGGGAATAGGGAAATTGGATACAAAGCATCATGGCCTGAGATTTTACCTGTTTCAAAGTATAAATTACTGTTTGTGTTTTACTTGTTTTTTACTAACACTAAAAAGTTTTTTTATTTGTTTTGTTTTTTGCAATTTTTTGGAATGAGAAGTTTATGCTTTTAGGCCTAAACCTTTACTCCTCCAGTGCGGCACCTATTTACATGTAGCTCCTCTTCGGACTTCCCTTCTGAGCTCTTGTGACATGTAGCATTCTTCCGTCTCATCTGTCCCACACAGCTCCACCAGACTCGTACCAAAAATTATCAAACACCTAGCAGAACTGTGTATTTGCTAAACTAATCAGAAAAAAGTACTAATTTAATCTTCACGTAAAGAGAGTAAATCCCTTCTAATTGAGGATTTACAGATTTCACACAGCCTCATCTGTGTCAGCAAATTCTCCTCAGCTCCTCCTCAACTCCTACATATTTTTACAGCTAGGAACATTTTCAATGCTACTGGCTATTTATATTCAGCATGATCAAGTCGGTTACATATTTTATTTCAGCACACAAGCAGGGAAATGTCTAAACATGCCTCAAAGATTTTATGTCAGTTTATCAAAATGATGAAGGTAGAAATCCGGATAGTTTCTGTACAACAGGAAATAATCATCTTTCAATGACAACATTTTATACATGTTCATGTATCATTTCATACAGTAGAAGAAATTAATTTAAAACTGATGTCCTTAAAGCATGTGGCTACAAAACGATTAAAAAAGCAACATAAACCAAAAAAGCAAAGTTGTTATCAGTTTTTTGTGGTTTTGTGCAAAGTAGAAAATATTAACGAGTAATAAACCAGATAAGACACTTTGACAGCTTTATGGGAATACTACAATTCATGAGCTGCCTCTGGTGATGCAGAAAGTTGCAAATATTTAAAGCCCTCTGTCTGCTCTAAGCTAATGCTCTAAGCCTAAATAGAAATTCGTGAAACAAAGTTTACATTGCGAAACATCTAACTGTCAAAACATAATGGGGGCTATTTTACAGTTTTTTATTTATTTTGGTCGTAGGACAACCATGGTTTGAAACAGATATTAATGCATAGCATAAACATAAATTACATTTGTTTGTTATTTAATTAAATCGGAAATCTGGCTCTCACAGCTGTAAATAAACTAATGAGAGCAACAAAAGGTGTTTAATGATTAACTAAAAGGCACAGTGTGAAGCTAAAGCTGAAATCAGACGTGTGTTTTTGTGTTTTAAATTGGGTTGAATGTGTTAGAAAAGAAAGTTTTTCTGGTGCTGTCATAAGTGTCTGGATCAGTCTGGCCAATGGTGCATTTCCATGTTTGCATGTCAGTGATGGCTGCTTTTGACAAATGGTTTGGGATTAGAGCCTTGAATCATAAATGTCTCAACTGAAGAGAGAGACAAAAGAAATGTTGACTTGAGTCCTTTGGACTGCTCTGTTAAAATCCGGCATGTGTCAAAAGCACGGATGTTCGTTCCAGTTTTCTCTCTATGGTATTCCTGTCCTTTTCATAACCACATACAGAATGTCACATCATTTATTCACCCTGGTTGGATTGTTGATGATGTTCATATTTTCTTTATGTTTTACACTTTCTGAAACTGCATTTGAGGCAGAATCGAACATAAAAAAGAAGAAAAAAAATTACCAATGCTTAGGTTTAAAGAAAGGGTATTTTTTTTTATATTTCACACCTAGTTCAAAGCCAATTTATCCGACAAAGGATTCTCTCAGAGAGATGTGAAAGGACCTCTTTTTGTGCTCTGTGAACAAGACAAAAAGTCATCCTGCATCTGTTCCAATTCTTTTATTTCCCATTGCCTGCAAGCTAGAATTATAGATCTTTCTTATTCCTCTGAAGTGTGTAGAAACGATGTCTCTACTGTCTTTAAACTCCTACACAGTACTGAAAAAAATAACTCCAAAAAAAAACATTAGGATTGGACATTGTGGCTTTAAAGTTTACAAAATCAAAGCATCTATTCAGCAGTATCACAATACAGCAGTGTAATAATAAATCCTCCTGCTTTCATCTGGTTGTGTTGAGTGTTGTATACGTCCTTATTTCTTTTTCAGACACGTTCAAATAACACAGAGACATTGGTCCGATTTTAATAGAACATACATAATTTAGTGAGTACATTTGCTTGTGCACTCAGCACCTCTTATACCGCAGCCAACATTCCCCCTCAAAGATTCAGCTGCCTTCTTTGTTGTCTCAGCTTCAGTCTCGCTTTTTATAAGCAACAGCCTGTTAACTGCTTGCAATCAGTGTCAACAAGCTGAAAATGAGCTGCAGAAGATCTGGAACTCTGATAGAGCATGTGACTGTAAAGCTGTGTTACTTTTTAATATAATTTACACCAAAGTTATTCAGATACAATTGTGAAATGAGTCCCTCTACAGTAACCATGAAACAGAAATATCACTATAAAGACAGTGAGAAGTACAAATGTTCCCTGGTGGCGTTTTTACAGCGGTTTCATGTTTTGCGCTAACTTCTTTCTGAATCCATATAGTTTAGTTGTCAAAGAAGGATTAAAATCGTTTATACTATGTAATTATGATAACCCATTATAACTCCTTGTCCTTTTCTTAGGACATAATTCTAATCTTAAATTCAAGCTAAACTACCATTGCGAAATTTATAAAACTTCATAGACTTTGTCCAATTTTGTCACGAAATAAGCCTAAATGTTAACAGACTTTTATTTGAATGTTGTATTAATAGACCAATACAAAACAACATATACTTGCAAAGGGAAAAGAAAATGATTAATGCTTTTATTGTTTTTTTGCTAAGAAAAATCTAGAGAGTCCTTTTTACTTTTTTTGCTACAATTCATCTAATTCAATCTCTTAATAAACCCAGCTGTTGCCTTGAATACCTCACATGATTATTAGAGTGATTTGTGGAAAAAATACAAATCACTAAATAGATACTACAGAAGGGTGGTAAAAGTATTAAGTTGTTAGAAAACAGCTATAGGAAATCCCAATATTAGTTTGCCACTTCACCTTTTTGGTCCAATTGCTAAAATTGTAAGGAGCAACAAACTGACGCACACCAGCATGCACACCATGCGTTGGCTTTTCTTTAGCAGGTCACGGAAGCTGGTCAGAGCTTTTTAGTAAGATGCATTGAAGACTTCAACTCTAAGTAAATTGTGTATTATCTTGTGTAGATTGCTACTGATTTTTAAGCCAGAAATCTGATCAAATCAAAATAACTATAAATTAGTTTGTGCTGATGGATGAGGATTAGAGCCAAATAACCGCATTGCCTTACTGCACACAATAAGCAGATAATAGACAATCAATTTAAACCATGGGTTTTCAAAGCCCATTAAAAATGTGCCCATGGGGGGAACAACTGATGTCTAAAATATCCCTTCCTTTTCAGTACCCTAAACTAGAAAACTGCAAAAGTACAAAAATCTAAGACAGTGCAGTAAAAAGAAGTTATTAAACAGCATTTTGATTTGTTAGAATGTATCCTTGATTTTAATTGATTTTTTGTAAAGTGCCTTGAGACGACACCTGTTGTAAATTGGCGCTATATAAATAAACTGATTCTTGATTCTTGATTCTTGATTTTCATTTTAAATAAAAATGACCCAAAATGTTGAAACACTTGAAGAAAGCCTGCAAAACGTTTCATTAAGACTAGAAATCGCAATCATCAATTTCTCTGTATCTCATAGCGCAATCGCAGGACGTAACATTTGGTGTTCAATATTTAACAAGTTTGTTGGACACAAGCTTTCCACTAACACATGATCTATATATGTCTGTGGCGAACATGCTAAGGTTTACAAAATATGTGGGTTATTGCTTATTGCTAAAGAATGGAAAAAAGTGTAAAGTCATTTTTAGACAGTAGTACCTCAATTATTTATGTGTCTGGTACAGTGCAGCCATTTGAAATACCCCCTGAAAAGACAAAATCTTCTTGCATCATGGAAGATAAGGAGATGATTTACGTTTTTAACACAGTAGTAATCAAACCCACTTTCTTGTTGTCAGGTGTAATGAGTGTTTGTATTTAATAGGATGTTAAAAACAGTCTTTTATGAACCTAATTCTTGCAACACTCATTCAGCTTTGAAATGATTTATGACCTTTATTCTTTTTAGCTGGTCTGATTATCATCTTTTCAAACATATCTGTTGTAAAGATCAGTGATATTTAAGGTTTGTTTCAATGAACCTCATGAATGAAATCAAACTTTTAATTTAGAACTCCTTGTTGTGGCCTCTGGTTGTAATTATATCTTACCAGGAACCAAATCCTTGCCTCCAGCTCTCTTATAAAGCTGAGGTACAAAAACAATTCCTGTTGGAAATGTCATCTGGGATTAGGGCTTAGCCTCACTGAGACATCATTAGTTTTTCATCCCGTGTTCTGGGCAGCACACACCTATATGCAGCATACAAAGAACTGTGTTTTCAGTGCAGGTAGGGAACGGATCTCTGGACTCCTGGTTTGTCTTATCATTCATTCTTTTTGTCCTTGTGTTTGTGCTTTTGCAGCTGATGATTGGACCTCATCACTAGGCTAGACCTTGTTCAGCTTTAGAGCTCCTATTTTTGAACATCTGAAGGCACTTGGAAACAAATGCTGTTCCATTAGGGCTTACAGTAGCCAACACTCCCACCTCAAACACTCACATGCAGTGCATACAGTTGTTGCTTCTGTGGGCTATGATTTCTTCTCCTGCTTTTAAGCCTCACAAACATCGCCTTCATCTGTGGCAGCGTTGCGGCAGCTGACTCTTCCTCAGATTGACACAATCGATGAATTGCTGTGCTTAGCTCTGCTGCCCGGTGCTGGTCGGGGAAAAAAAGACTGTGATTTAATTTCAGTGGCGATTCAGAGCTGGTTTTACATGGAAGGGGGCTCAAGATTTACATCTGAAATACAGTATTATGATTTGCATCCCATAAATGTAGGTTAATTCAGAAAATTATGTAAGCATTGCTGTGATTATCTTTCCCTTCCCAACTCTGGTTTTATGGATCTGACTGCTTTGTTGCCCTGAATGTGACCTAATTACCAATCCAGCTAATGGTTTAAAGACTTTTTACTTTGACCTGCTGTTACTAATACTACTTAGTCACCTGTGGTTTTCCAACAGTTACAAGCAAATACATTTAATCGCCTGAAGGTGAGGATATGACGTTTTAACACTTTATGTTTCAGCTGTGCCTATATGATTTGTTTTCTTTAGCATTATCTAATTTCTTGCTCTGTACTAACTACACAATGCAGTGTTTTCATCCTGATTGCCTATTTCTACCTCCTCCTTATCTCGACCCCCACGATTAAAACACAATTTTTGTTCAGCAAAGAACAATTATCATTTTGAGATCATTCATCAGTTACAGGCATCTTGGTGAATTTAAGCAAAGCATCTACTTGCTGTTTTTTCCCCCCTTCAAACCTGAGGATCATGCTGCATGAAACACAATGTTTACAATTGACTATAAACGCTTAAAACAGGGGTGACTGATCAATCATTTGGATTTTTACAAGGTCTCCTGGTGCTTTCACAAGCACGAACTCTGCGGTGGTCTTGTGGTTCTCTTGGCTTCACAGAACATCTGACAGCTTCGGTAGGAAGGTGTGGAGGGTTGTGCCATGAAGAATTGATCAGTGTAAAACAGAAGATGAAAGAGTCAAGGCAGAAATGACAGATTTCTAATTAAATCGGACAGATAAAGGAAAGATGAAAGGCTTGCAAAGAATAAGTGCTAAAAAAGATTTGATTTGTTTGAATGCAGCTGTACTTTCAGACTGAATAATGGACAGATGCAGGACGAAAACACTGGAGAAGATTATTTGCTGTATGCTTAAGTGTACCATTAGAAAGCGTGTGATTCATATGAAAACATCAACAAAAAAGTGAGTGGAATTAAAAAACGAATTGTTGCATTTTGACATAATTGTTAAAAAAAATCAACCACTTACGTACTTTTTTTTCTGTAAGTGGAGACACAAATAAACATTTTACCATTTTCTACATGTGGGTAGATAAATCATTTTCTAATGTGTTGTTGACATCTACAAAATATTGCACCAGCATGATGTAATTTACTAGGATCTGTCGAGCCTATACAGTAAAAAGTTTCAATGAAGAAAATCTTGATGAAACATTAACAAATAAAAATGCTTATGGTTTACAGATTTCTTTCATTTTTTACCAGAACAGCGTAATTGAGAAGACCTTGTGCTGTGATGGACACAGACTGTTGTTCTAAAATCATAAACAATTAAAAAACCTTCAAAGTGTATATTTTTGTTTCAAATTATTTATTTACCCATATCAGATTGTTCCTGTTTGTGTTTTTAATAGATTTTGATTGTACTAAGGTATGGTTAGTTTTGACTTCACTATGTATGCTGAAATGTAAACACAATATTATGAGTGTCTAAAGTGAGAAAATGAATAAAATGTACACAAACAACTCCTGAAATGTTTACAATTGTATAGGCCACCATGGACTCTCTCCTATTCGGAATGGTTTCTGTAAATTTAAATGAGTAAGTTTAAATCTCATACTCTGTTGACAGAGTAGATGACTTTTCTGTGAGATGATAGTCTAATTACTGGGGAATGAAAGTTCAGTTCCTCATCTCTGCACCCAACTAGTCACAAACGGACCTAAGTGAGTTAGCCTGATCGAAAGAGATAACAAATGCTATCCTTTCAGTTTAAAGCATGAAGAATCACGGCCTGTGTAAACATCCTATACGCAGTACAAGATTAAGTAATTTTGCCTTTGCTGCAACATTGAAGCAGCTCGATGGAGTATAATGTACCTGAGACACTGATGCCTATATATATAGTTACATTTTAAAACAATTTGGTGCATTAAGCAAAAACTATTCCTTTATCGAACATTCCTCCTTTTGATGTTGTGATAGATCACGGAATTGATTTGTGGTGTGGTTAGACTAAAGTTTTTTAATCTTTGTTGAAGAAGAACTATGTTCCATACATTCAGAACATAGCTCAGGGATCTAAATAGAGCGTTGGATATAGTTGTAGCTTTTTCACCACCAAAGAAACCCATCGAAGTTCGTTAAGCACAAGTGGTGGGAGAAGTTTGGACAGAGCCATAGAGTCTAACATTGAATATATATCTTTCTGAAGAAGAAGATATTTCCAAGAAGGGAACATTTTTGAAAATTCTGCTTAGACTTGGTTCAGCCTACAGAACCAAAGGTCAGGTGAGAAACAAAATATGTTTCTATAGTACTGTGAAAAGTGTTGTGTGCTTTATGTTGGACGAGAGCAGCAACCAATAGTAACTTTAAATAATCGTATTTGCTTTTTTAGGCATGCTACAAATTATAGTTTTAAATCGAGCATTAGTGAAATTAATTGATTTGTGTTTTCCCTCACGTTTGCTTATAGCTCAGCAGCTATGACTTAATTTAGGTGCATTTTCTTGTTCCAACAATGGTGTCAGAGCAGGATAAGCAATGCCTTATTTCGTGACTATTTCCAACAGTAAGGTATGCAGAGAGGCTGTCAGAGAGAAAATGTTCCAGACAGGTTTATTTTTTTGTTTCTTGCTTTGTGCATCTCTTTTTTTCATCTGTTTTCACCCAGAAATGTCACTTGGTGGGAGTTTTGGAAGCAGGGTGCCAGAAATACATCTCCCCAATGTACAATCTGCAGGAGTCGCTTGTGTAATGTTGAATCTAAATACAGAGCAAAGAGGGTAATTGTGGTAAATGAACAGGTCAGCCTAAAACTTGGTGCATAAAAAAACTCTATTGCCTGCTTAATAAGAGTTCAAATAAAAGCCTTAAATGAAATTCAAATTCAGATAGTTGCCAGTAAATACTGTTTTAAAATAATGTCTTTATTCTCCGTTTAATTGTTGTATAATCTTCACTTTCCATTTCTTTGCTTTAGCAGAATATATCAAGATAGGTTTTCCTGTTTCACCAAGAGATTCAAAATTAGATCAAAATGTAGCCAAGTCATTTGTCACAGATTCTGTTCATAACGTTCGTGGACAGAATTTCTAGGCGCATACAAGGTTTTGAGGGGATCCCTTTTGGAGGCCTTAGGATTGCATTCCTGCTATTTCCGGATGATGTGGTCCTGTTGGCTTCATCAGCTCGGAATCTACAACTCTCACTGGATCAGTTTACAGGCGAGTGTAAAGCGGCCAGGATGAGAATCATTGCTTCCAAGTCTGAGGCCATGGTCTTTAGCCTGAAAAGGGTAAACTGCTTTCTCTAGTTCGGTGGGGAGATCATGCCTCAAGTGGAGGAGTTTAAGTATCTTAGGGTCTTGTTCATTAATGAGGGAAAAATGGAGTGGGAGATCGATAGACGGATTGGTGCGGCAACTGCAGTGGTGCGGCGCTGTGGTGAAAAGAGAGCTGAGTCAAAAGGCGAAGCTCTCAATTTACGAGTCGATCTACGTTCCCAGCCTCATCTATGGTCACGAGCTTTGGGTTGTGACCGAGAAAACGAGGTCAAGGATAGAAGCGCCAAAATTAGTTTTGTAGGCAGGGTGTCTGGGCTTTTCACTTGGAGATAGGGTGAGAAGCTCGGCCATCCGAGAGGGACTCAGAGTAGAGGCGCTGCTTTCCCACGTCGAGAGGAGCCAGTTGAGGTGGCTCGGGCATCTGGTAAGAATGCTTCCTGGATGCCTCCCTGGAGAGATATAGCGGGTACGTCTCACTGGGAGGAGGCCCAGGGGAAGACCCAGGATACGCTGGAGGGACTATGTCTCTTGGCTTGCCTGGGATTGCCTCGGAATACCCCCAGACGAGCTTGCCCCAGTGGCTGGAAAGAGGGAAGTCTGGGTCTCTTTGCTTATATTGCTGCCCCCAGGACCCAATCCTGGAAAAAGGCAATGGATTGATGGAAGGGTTTATAAATTGTTTTAAAATTAGTAAAGACAAGTAGAGCCACTTTTTGAAGCTCAGTTAATTCAGTTCCACAGGAAAAATGTAGGTATTCCAATAATGTTGGTTTATTTTTGCCATAACGTGGCATGAATCTGATTTAAAAAAGATAATGATAAATTAATTGTCCAACCCAAGAACAAATAGCAATCCAAACCAGGGTGACAGGTGTTTTTTCAATACCTTTTCAATCCAATTAAAACTTTTGGTTTAAGTGTATCTTTTAATATATATGTGAGTGCCTCTTTTGGAATTTGTTCCTGTCGAGCATGATTCTGTGGACTTTTAGCATAGAAAACTGCAACTATGTACTTGTATCTCTGCTTTCTAAGCCACCCGTTATTCATCACTGCCTGAATGATACACAGATTAGATAACTTCCCTGCTGCTTGTTGGGCAAATTTGTATACTCAATTCTTCTCAGCTTCAGAAGCATTTCTTCTTCTCTTGTGTTACTTTAAGCACTGTTTAATTTTTCCTAATGTCACATCTTAAAGGGGTCCAGCAAACCTTTATATTTCAATCCTTCAAAACCAAGATATGATAAGAGAAGAGGTACAGTAGGAACTGAAGGGGACAGCGGAGGAGCGCCTAACAGGGCTGCCAGTTGCCCCGGCTATAACAAGAGGGACGGTGCTGCCGTTCAAACTGTCAACTAAAGTTATTGGGCTGACTACAAAAGTGCTAAACCGCTCTGAATGCTTAAAACCACTGAGGATTCCTAATTTACTGCGTTAATCACATTTTACCTGCAGAAACATCAATATGTTTTATTTTCTAAGCCGTTTTCCCAACAAGAATCACACAAAACCCTGCAACAGACGTCTGTGTTTATTTAGTTCTTTAATGATATATTTATATACACATATATATATATATATATATATATATATATATATATATATATATATATATATATATGGTTTTTTTTGTACACCAAGGAAATTAACTTAAATAAAGGCTTAATGAATTAATGAATTAGTTGCTCAGTTTGTTTCATACCTAATATGTTGTCTGTAACTGTGAGCCTTTTTTAACAAACTGGCAAGCTTTTTAAAATTAAATTGGTCATTAGCCAGGTAACTTTATTAATATTTAATATCCATTTCTACTGTAATGGAAAATTTGTTACAATGTGCGACAACCTCTTTTCCTTAAATAGAAGCAAATTTGTGCATTTCATTGAAGAGTGAGTTTTTGTTGCACATAAGGAAAGCAAAACTAAAGAAATCAAGCTCAGAAAGAAAGTAGATTTGGGTTGTAGTGAGTTTCGCAGCCCTGTTATATGCACACCAATCACATTGTTGCTGGAATAAAAAAAGAGTTGTGGGAGCTGCACTTTAAGGAAGCTGTACTGCAACTTGGGGATTTCTCGGGATTATACCATATTTACTGAGTCTCCTGCAGTGATAACATTAAGTATATGAAACCTCCACTAACAGTGAAAAGCGTCAGCCTTAACAGAAATGCAATAAGCTGGGGGATAACCTGAACACATGTCAAGCTGGAGGACAAAATGAGACCACAGAATCCATCAGTTGTGCCTCTCTCCATCCATCTGATTAAGCAGAAGAAAGCGTGTGGACACATGGGTGTGTTGCTCCCAAATAGCCTCAGGTTGTCTTGTTTTACTGTAGGTATAGACTTAGTACTTCATTTTGTATCTTACTATTGTTTGTGGATCACCGAAAAAAAAGCAATTATATAATGTTTGAAGATTTTGCCGTGGTTGTTCATTTTGACCTATTAAGTGGTGAAAGAAGAGCTTATTTTAAATAATTGAATGCATGCTGACATCCAATTGCTCTCTGGCCTTTTCAAAGGTGTCATTTTGCCTCTAAAATCAAAAGTTATTTTCATTATAAGTTGCTCAATGCTACAAGAAAAGGTAACATGATTTAATATAAGCCTTCAATTTTGTGTTACAAAGTAATTCGATTTTGTAACTTTGCTCTTCTTTTTCTTTTATAAATTTTTTTTGTTAGATATGCTTTTATGATGTTTTGAACGTTCCTGTGAGAAAAGTTTGGATGCTGTGCGGGAGACTGTGTGTATTTAATAGCTTATGCAGCAGGTTCTCTGGGAGGGAGCTTATTCTTCACAGCTGCCAGTTAGCTGCAGGACACCTTATGCTAAGGTTTATCTGTGTTTATCCATGTGTGCCTGGTAACCAGTTTTTTTATATTACATTAGGAAATATTTCCAGAGATTGCTGAAGTTTATTACGTATCTTAACAACATCCTGAAGGATTTTTCGTCCTACTTTAAAAACCCGAACAGTTTAGATTTGTGTTTCACCACTTCCTTCTTTCGAAGTTCATCTCGTCCTCCATCTTAATCCTCAACTCACCTTGTGGAATAGCAGATGGTTTGATACTGGAACTTTTTTTTTATTTTTGCACATAAATGTAGAGATTAAGAGCATGCCTATGTTGCTTCTACTGCAGTCGCTCAATGGTACCTGCCCAGGCTGTAAATTAGAACATTCTTTGAAATCGAGATCTTTAAAACTTTTGCAATATTTGCAAACTGTATCTCTGCTTGGCACTTCTTGGTAAAACACACATCAAGCTCCTTACCAAAGTATTTTTAAACATTAACTAATGTATTTTAAAGAGGTCTCCTAATTGTACTTTGTTGTAAGCTATTGTGTATAACTACATATTTTATACGGTGTTTATATTTTACATGAAGATTGGGTTTCATGTGACTTTAAGGGGCCCAGTTTTACTGAGATAGCTATTCTGCAAGCTATTACCGGTAGAGGGCTTATAGCTTCAACTGCAGTGTGATTTAGCACTAAGAAGTACCGCCTCTGAATATTAGAGCCTAATACAAAATAAAAAGATGATTTAAGACCTTAGCACCCTGTAAAACAACCTTTTTGAATAACAATGAATTCTTGGATTATGGTAACCATCTCCTTTTCTAGATGATCCCTCCATTTTTTTAAAGAGCAAAGTTCATCCTCAAGTTGACGAAGAGTTTGTTCATTTTGTGCTTATATTCTGTACATAAAATATTTTTTTTATTATCTTGCATATAATGGCACACCTATCTAATTAAATATACTATAAGATTACTCTAAAATATTTGTGAATAAAATCAAAAGAAGAATGGCTCTGCTGGCATAAGCAGGAAGAATTCAACTAGCCAAACAGATCAAAACAAACAATTCATCTTCCGTATACCAAGTTAAACTTCATCTCGTTACTCTGAAAATGTTCATCAGTATACTCTGGCAAACGGATTTTTAAAGCCTAGATTAGAAGAAAAAATAAATAAATGAAAATTTACTTTTGATGTGCACCTGACACCTCAGTGTTCCCTGCTATGACGATGGAGACATCTTGTCCAACACTTTTTCTCATGCATCTTGAATCTCATGCCCAACTCAGTATATCATTTTCTGCAAATTGTCACATTAACTTTCATATTGCTTCTTTATTCCCCTACTCCCCATCTTTTAATTATAATCAGAGTGCATGTTTTGCATCACAATGTAGATCGATAGTTGCTGATTGTGTTCTTTTTTCCAGTATACATTTTTGTATCCATTTTAAAGCATTGCGTGGAATGCATATTTCCCAGAAGGTTCTGCTTTTTTATGGAAATTTAGATAATGCTTGATTTTCAAACACATACAAATTGTGTCTCTGGTACCCTTAACTTTTTAATCAAATAAGCAGATTTCCTGTAAAGTAGCTCTTCATCTTTCGGCAAAAATCCAACTAGGATACTTTCATGCTTTGCCTGTCAGTTAGCCAGCTCTGGCTAGATCAATGAAGTTTCTTCTGCACCTTTAAGTGTTTGAAATAAATCACCGAGCTTTTGACCATATCCAAAAGTTACACTTTCTGTTACCTGGTAGATGGATGGATGACCTTTTTGTTGCTGTGAAAATTCACATGTTTGATCATGACCTTTTGCAAAATTTGAGTCATTCAATGGCTGCAGATCCACAGTGCAGCAATTTTTTTTTTCACAGTAAAAGCCACTCACACAGGTTGTTAATGTTCATCACAGTTGTGAGGAGCTGCACTTTGGGGACACGGCAGTTAATTTATTGACGGTTTAAGTAATTTTAATGGCACAGCTGGGCCTCGTTTTGCTTTGCCTGCTGCACACGTTGCCCAATCAGGGAGGAGATTGCATGATTTCTTTCTCACCTCTGTAGATTGGTGCTGAGTCATGATAGCTGGCCTCGATTCCTTAACTTCCAAACCGAAGGGCTTTCATGCCTGTCAAAATTAAATGTCAGTGACACTGCTGCCTAGAGTGCACCAGTCCCAATGTGAGACCACTGGTCCCTTGACACTGACTTCAGAGGAGATTACATTCAGACTCCGATTACTCACCTGTTCCCTCTCAAACACCTCTTAAATAAAAAAGGCTTGATGAGCCCACATTATCGTACTGCAACTTCAGCTGTTATTATTTCTCTTGATCATATATTTTTTTTATCCATGCTTGGTTAACCAAAAAGTCCCATTAATGAAAAAAGTTTATTATATCATCTACACTGTGTTTCACTCACTTGTCAGCTCATATCTGTTTCATCCTATGTCTGCCCGAAGCCAAACTAAGACCTCAGCGGCTGTGACAGACCTTTGAATTCTGGGCGGAATTGTTGATCTGCTGCTGACAGGAACTTTCACTATAAGTGAAAATACCTTGACAATCATCACATTAAAGCTTATAATTCAGACCCACTTCTCCCCTCTCAGCTTTGATTAGAAAGAGGAGAGAACAACGCTGACAGAGGAGACCTCAGACCTGTTCCGTTAAGGGCCAGACTGGGAGATTTTTTCAGGCCAGGAGTCAATCATGTAACCAGGCCACCCTGGGTTTGCAACGCATGCATGTTCCCACACATACATGTTCACACCCACACCTAAATGCATGGGCACAAGCAAAACACATTTGTGCACGTGCGCACACAAACTTAAAAAAAAAAAAAGGCAACCTATTAGACCTACTGTAACTTCTAAGGTTTTAATATACAGTAACTTTACTGCTGTTAATACAATAATAATAACGATTTTACACAATAATAAGTGTCTAAGTTAAAGCTTTACATAGTCAAATCATGTAAAAAATCTAATGCCTTAGTGGCACATTATCATACTGGGGAATACTAATGAACCCCAACCTACAGTAAATCCATGGTTGGAATACACAAATGTTCATGTTGGATCTGAGATACATAACAGCAAATCAGCAGCAAAAATAAATATTCAAAACCATAATCACTTAAGAGAATAATGCTAAATTGCAAAGAAAGCTATTATTACAGTTGATAGCCATTTATGTCTATGCTCTACTGTAGTAATGGTTTTGTAACTTCTCCCAAATGCTCTACTTCTCCTGAGGTACCAGCAGGACTGGTGTCATCACCATCACCACCTTTGAATAGAAAAACATATGTTTACAGTTTTTCCATAAACTGTATTTCATACAGTAAGATTATATAGCCTGTCTCACTGATTTGGCCTTGCACTCATATACATGATAATGATTATATCCGAATAGTTGGACAAATAAATAATTTAAAAAGTAAATAAAATTAATAATAATAAAGTGGCGTGTAAATCAGTGATTTTAACTTTCCAGTCCTTATCTTAATTTGAGGGCTAAACCTATATAGGCGCTATATTTACCCTGTAGACTGAATGTGTGCAGCCTCAAGTTCCTTCAAGGGTCTCTGTTTAAACTTTAAACAAAAAAATGTTGGTACAAATATATTATTAAAATAAAAAATATATATATTTAATCTTAAAATAATATTTGTAATAACTTTTTGTGTGTGCGTGTTTTGTTTTTGTTTTTATAACTTACTTGTAATCTTGATTTTAATGGCAACAAGGGGGGACTGAACAAATAAATCTGTTACTTTTCTGCATTTTGCCGCATCCTCCTCCAGCGCCTTTCTCTTTTTGTGTCTCTCCCTCTCTGTTCCTTTTACTCCGTCTGGAGACCCGAGTCGCTTCTCCTCACCTCTTGCTCGGCTCGCTCGTTGCGGGAGCTGCTGGCATCAGACACACGCCACGCCCCTTCCTCCACACCTGTGTGGTTGATACGGACGTTCTGGGCGGGTCTTAATCGGAATAAACCAATCGTCTTTCCCTCCTCTCATGCTGCTGGCCTGACTGCCTCTATGGCTTGTCCCAGTGCTGGTCTGTCTATCTGATATTCGCACTGCCGGTAGACTTTCTTTTTGTTTTTTTACAGAGACGCAGACCTGCGGGCCAATATTAGACCGGCGCTTCGGGAATACTCCCGGTTCTCCCTATGGCCGGTACAGGCCTGGTTCCATTGCTAAAATAGTTTGTCTTAGTTTTTGATATAAAATGACACAAACACAAAAAAATAGTAATATTTTAAATATAAATATGACATTGAGAGCAGATATTTCTGTTGATACTCTACTTAAAATAGATTTCCAATTTTCTTTAGTAGTGTTATTATAATTTTCCATTTGGTATTACTGTGATTCTCAAAAAGTTTATACTTTAAACAGCAATTCTCACAACCTTGGTAAATCCAAAAAATATCCCACTTAAGACCTTCTGAGGCACACATAAGAAAATATAACTGGTTTACTTTGCTTTGTTGGAATTAGTAATTTTATTTTATTCTGTTAAAATAGTTGGACGTAAGTGAAAAGTACTACAGATCATAAAAGGGATTCTCACAGCTCCTGGGAAACAAAATCAAGTAATTTCCTTTAGATGAATTTTTTAACATCTTTGAAGTCAGAATGGTCGCAGGTGCACCATGTCCAAGGAAAAGGCTATTCATGTGCACCACACAGGTGATGCCATTATCTGATGCTTAAGGAGATTTTGTGATAACATTGGTTTCGTGACAGTGGGGCATTTGGAAACTGCATAGCTTCTGGTGTGTTAGATCAGATACTAATTATAAGTCAATTAGCCTGCAGTCCAGTTGGTGACTGGCCTCTCCAAACATAAGGAGGAATGGGAAAATAAGAATGTCCCTAAGCTCGTTAAATACCGTGACACTGTCCTCATCCATTGTATTTATGGTGAGATCCCACTGCCTGCTCCGCTGCATATGCACCTTTTTACAGAATTTAGCAATTCATTAGCAATTTGAAATAAATTTTTCAAGCCAGGAGATGTCCTGATACTGATTTTATTTTTACTTTTTCCATTTATGAATTAGAATTTGTTGATATTGAACCTCACTTTGATATGGTATTAAACCTAGTGCCTTATACAAACACCAGCGTCTTCATTACATACACTTTGAAAATACCAAGTAGGCCTTCACGACCTCCGTAATTGTTTATTGAACAAGATTTTCCAATCATCTTTCAGAGATTTAAATTTGATGTTGACATGATAGTATTACAAAGTTTTTGAAGATTTTTCAGCTGAGTCTCTCATTCAACGACATCTTGAAGGTCCACTTGGACTTATATCTCTTCCCTGTAAGGGCAACAGCAATAAATCTAACTCAGTATAATCAAGATAGTAGTATGCACGCGATTTGACTTTGGTATTCCATCTGAATACAAGTACCATGTAGTTGTGAAGGTATAAACATGGTAGGCAGCAACACTCAGGTTTTCTGTGGGGTTTAAAAAATGCTTAAATTGTATCAATTTGCACAAGGTAAAGCACAAAAATATCTATCAGGCCACTTTACAACCATAAGTATTGATTTAAGGCAGAAAGTAGCCATAAATTAATATAGATTTCCCGTAATTCAAATCCTAATGCTTCTGCTGAAATTGAGAATCATTCAACTTTGTCAGGCTTTGTGAATTACAGCCTCAGTTTCCTGTTCTCAGCTCTCTTCACGTACATTTGATATAGGGTTCTGGCTATCTTCTAAATAACTTTTCTGTAAAAAGTTATTTTAATTCAACTTTTATTTATAGTACACAAATTCACATGACAGGTCATCTCAAGATAATTTGCAAGACAATTCATTTCAATCTATTTGTACATACATTCCAATTGGTAATAATTATAAATAATAATTAAACACATCAAGCCAGTTCATTGTTAAGATTAGTTAAAAACATTTTCTATCTAAGAAAACACAGCCGATTGCAGTATTTTCAGCAGACATTAGCTTGTGTTGTGTCAATGAGTTTACAGCAATCCCTCATACTGAACATGCATTTTGTAACAGTGGAGAGGAAAACTCCCCCTTTAAAAAGAAGAAACCTAGAGCAGAAGAACTTATGTAAGTGCACCATTTTGTCTCAAAAGTAAATATTAAAAGCAGAAAAGGGTAAAAAATGAGTTGCTGGTAGCTTTACCTCAGACCACGCCCCTCTCCTAACGGGTTTAACAGCCAATCAAATGCCAGACCGGTTTTAGCTTGTGTAGAGAGAAAAGCAAGAAAAAAAAAGTTAAACAGTTAAATTAGAAGAAAATAAGGCAAATTTGAAAAAGAACAAAGTATCAGTCTGAAGAAAAATGGTAAAATTGTCCTCCAGTACCGTAACTCTATAGCAGCATGCATGCAGCCACTTTAAATGATTATAAGAAACTCTTACACCATGGAACAGAAGTGTAAAGAAACAAGGGTATAAGTTTTATCATATGTAAAATTTCGAATTTTCACATGTTCAGATTGTCTATGTTTTTGGATGTCTAATTTGTTGGTTATATAGTGTTTCATTCAATTGTAAAATTCACGGACTCCCTTCTTTATGACTACAGAATTTATGCTGTTGGTGACATTGCAGGATAAATGAAGAGTCATGCAGTCAAAGTGCTCACCAGAATTTGCAGCTATTACATCTGCATACTGGAATTAGGGACACTGGAACATCAATGAAACAATTTAGAAAAGTGCATACATTTTAAGTTTCTAAAACAAGCAGCTGCACAAGATTTCTTTTAGGTAGAGACTAAATTCTAAAAACATGATCGACATTCTAAAAATCTAAAACATCTTGGAGAGAGACAAGGGCCATTGAGCAATTTTTTTTTGTTTGTTTTACATTTATTTCTTTTCACAGATATTTATTGTGGAACATTTCAAATTCCAACTCTCACAATATCAGAAAACACTACAGACTTTTTCTCACAGGCTTCAACATTCCGAAAAACTCCATTATCACAAACTAATGGCTTTCAAATGAGTCTTACAACACAGAAATATGCTATTATAAATGCCCAGTGATATTCACTCACCGCTCTCACATGGAAAGATTTTAAAAAAGTCATTTTAGATTTTGTTACAAACAATTTATTTATAACCAACAAGGTTATGTGATGCACAGCTGCTCTCTTATATGTGCTGTTAAATACATAAGATGAATAACCATAAATGAACAGTTTTTTCTTTGTTTTTTTTACATGACACTCTGTAATTGTAAATGCTGTCATTTGGCTGCTCTTATAAGTTTTAGTTGTCTTGTAAGCTGTCACAGAAATAGTTTTACTGGCTTTTATGGGTACCTGCCGTAATTTATTACGTCCCCAAAAGGCTTATTGGCTCAGAAATAAACATGTCTGTTGTTGAGGTGACACACTAATAAGTCTCTGCAGAGTTGTTTAAATTATGCTGAGTTTTTTTGGAATACATTCTTTGGTTAGGGTGTGTGCATAAAATTTACTTCGTCTAGCTATTTTGTAGCTAAATCATAGTAAGCTTGTTATTATTATTAATAAGTTATTATTCAGATGTCATATTTTATGACATAGATATCAAACTATCAAGCTTTTAAGATACCCTTCTACTTAATCACACCTGAATCGAAAAGGATAAGATATTGCTCTTTGTGAAAGTAACTTAGCAATTAAATTTTGGAAGTTTGTTAATAAATTATTATTAGTTTGCCCTTTAGCCAGTTTGCAGAACTTTTTTCTTTTACACTACCAATCGTTCTAATCCACTAAAATATCAGCAACCAATCCTACATATTTGATTTAGTTATAATATCTTTATTAAAAATTCTTAAATCTGACATGTATAATATGGGTATGGGTTAATAATTTTTTGAATATAAAATCATACCCTAGTCTCACTGAATTTGATTTTGCCCCCTTTCAGTCATACTATAAAATATGAAGGACTATAGAAGAAGAGCGAATTTAACTTACAGTTGACCAACAGAACAACCAGAACTTTAAAGCCAAGGTGAAGAATGAGCTTGTCTTAGATCGGTTAAAATACAGTAGTCTATCAGATGATTGAAAAACAAAAAGCTGCACACAAAAAAAACGGATTCGAAGTCTGCTTTGTGCCCTCACACTGGAAGAAGAGTACAAACCTGTTAATATAACCTGTATATGGGAAACAAACAAACACCCAAGATCCCACAAGAGTTCTTTGTTACCCATTTTCAAGTTAAAAGCAGGATGTTAGTGAAGTCCCCCACGGTGATAACTGTATAAACTGAACAACACTCCCAACTGGTTTACTAGCAGAGAGAGTGAAAAGTGGATCACCACCACTTATCACGTCAGGATTTCACTTGAGCTGTACCCCCCACAGGTCTGGGTCAGGATTATGAACAATTCACAACACATCCTTTCCTTATTTTATCACGGTAGAGCTTCTAAAAAGGTTTTTCAGAGCCCCCTCCCAACTTGATTCAGCTCCGTGGGACACACCAGCTGCCCTCTTCACGCAGATATGCCTCATCAAGCACTCTCCCCGTGGGTGTCCGCCGCTAAGTGCGAAAGTGACTGGGAGCTGACGACCTAGCTGGCGGCAAATGCCTTCACCTGCCTTTTTCTTTATTAATGACGCTTAGCCCAAAAAACTCTGGACAGACTGTTAGAAAAGAACAATGTGTTTCCAAGTACCGGTAGGTATATAAAATATATGAATTATTAACAGCTGCTGTAAAATTTATTATTCATATTTTTGCCTCTATTATTTAAAGAGTGCAAGTAGCTAAATACTTATCACAAACGACAATAAATATTAACACTGCACATCTGTAACACCTAAACCATTTTTCAAAAATATAGGCACAAATATATGTGCAAAAAAATACATCAGAATCTGGGAGATTGCAATTTTGTATTCCACACACGCTTTCCTTCTCATCAAAAGGTCAGAAAAGGCTTTCATGTGTTTTTTTTGTTTTTTTAAAGGCTATGAACAAACATTTTTGGTCTTGTTAGCTTGATCAAATTACGGAAGATCCCTGTGAACCTTAAGTCTATTAGACACGTGGATTTCAGAGGGTTTTTTCGCCGCCAAAGTCTCCTGATAAAACTGAACAAGCTCCGATTTTTGCCTAATTGGAAGAAGACTGGGAGAGTGGAGTTTGTCCCATCCTTTCTTTACTTTCCTCATTATACTCATTTCAAAACATCCACTATGACAACGCCCACAATTGTTTTCTTTTCACTGCCAATCAGGTAATTGAGGTTCGCCACGAGCCAGCTTCACAGAGATAAAATGATTCATGTAAAACAAAGTGCAGTCACGGTTGAATTTTCCTTCCTAAATTACGACCATTTTAATGAGTGATGTTAAGACTGTGAGATTAGGACTGAAAAATGAACCAAGAAATGAGATAAAACCCGAGGTATAAATAATGAGCTGACCTTATCTCAGAAACCTGCTAAAGATTTGGCAAAATAATAATGTGAATACCGAGTTGACTCAAGACTATTTGAATATAATTTATTTCCTGATCCTATCTGCTTATTGAGTTGTCTATATTATGAATGAAAGCAAACTTTGTCTTATCCAAAAATGTTGTTCTTATGCTTCTTTTAATTTTTCATGTCAGGAGTTTCTTTGTTTTAGCTCACGTCTTTAGAAAAACAACACTTCTTCCACACAAGGCACTTGACATTCCCACATAACCCACACAGCTGCTTGTGGCTCTTAAATTATCTTCCAAATGTGAGCAGGCAACCAAATTTGTGCTCCATACAGTGTCTGTGTCAGTGGTGGGAGGATCATTAATCATTTCTCTTCACCAGTAAAGATCATTATTCCTCACATTGAGCTTGTGCTGCTCCCACATGCAACAGTTTGCGTGTCAAAAACAGCCTGTAGCTGCCTGGTTATTTATTTATTTTTTATTACTCCCCCCTGTAGAAACACATCCTGTTAAATGCTACCATCAAACATTCTTCTTGCTTTGCTTGGGCTTCGCTGAAATGTAATGAATTCCTGCTGATGTTGATAAAGGCACGGTGAAGGGGAGATTTGTTATTTACCCTGCAAATGCTGCGCCACTATCACATATAATGTAATGGTGCCAATATGGCATTTAACTGTAATATAACCGTAAAAAAATTATCTTGCTGTAAATGACAGAAGAACTCAAGGTTCAGGAGCTGTATCCTAATGGGAATTATTCAATTTGTATTGACCTCCTTGTTTTTTTGTTGTATAAATAATGACACTTTGCTGGTACAGAACTGGGATTTGACTTTATTCTAGACATTTGCCTTGGATTAAGTTACTTTTTACAACTTGTTCTTGTTATCTTGAATGTATAATAATAATTAAGGGGGAAAATACTCAAACCTTTCTATCTCAGTTTTTTGCATTTTGTTTTATATTTTATCATTTTTTTCCATTTATCACTGCAGTGACAAAAACTTTTATGTCTTTATTAGAAATCCTCCGTGTTATCTACAACAAAAATCTGCATTTTCTCTTTAGAACATTTATTAAATATGTTAATAAAACCTATTGTGATGTTTTGAGATAATTGACAGTTTCATATTATGGCAGAAAGCTATATTAAAGGCATATTTTTTAGCATAACATTTTTTTTTTCAGTTGAAATTCAAGCTGATCAGAAACACTGTTGTAATAAAAAAAATATTCATGAAGCTATACAGCTTAATTTAACAAATTAGATTATCTCAAACAAAAGATTGGGGTAAATCCTTACAGACTACCATGTTTAAGCATTTGTTTTATAATGGTGGTGATTTTACAATTAGTTAATAAACTCATATTTTAGGATTTGATTACTACATCTTACCGATACAATTTTTTTTCTTAAAACAGAAATATGGGCCCACTCAAACTATCTTAAATATAAGTTTAACTTATCTTCTGAAGCCTCACACCCGCTAGACATTGTAACTTATTAAATACATATTTGTTTGCAATCAAAGTATGATGTTGGAGTTGCAGCAAATGTAAACTTCCTAGGGCGAAGCTTCAAGTGGAGGCACAAATGAATATGATAGGTTGCTAAAGGAGATCTAAACAAAGCACCAAATGGGAATGTCTGAGTAGGGTGCAAGATTGGTTTTTGTTTTACATGTCTGCAGCTAAATTATGATGTCGTTTTTTTTAGTTTAGGATTAGGGAGTTCAATCCTTTGGAAGTAACAGTTGTCCTTAATTTAATATTAATACCAGCAGACCCAACATTAGAATTATTTACCCATATTTGTCCTAGTTTTTATTTATTTTGTTTATTTTTGTCAAACGTGTAACTACATTTCCCAGTATTCAGCTAAAAATGGGTCTGCTGTAAAACCCAGTTACCTAATCATTGAAAAGGTCCAGCGTGGAGGATAATGTGGAAGGAAAGGGTGATTCTGTGGAACAGATGGAAGTGTACATGAACAGATGGACTTGCTCTCCACCTCTGAGCATTCACATGTTTTCTGGAGCAAGCCTTCTGACTTTTTGATGCAGTGGCATTAGCTTCGCCATTAAGTTAAGTTAAGAGAGCAGAAACAAAATCAATACTTGCGTGTAGGTAGAGGAGGACGGGAAGTTTCTTGGAAATTCTGCTGTATGTCCTTGGTATTTAAGGGAGGCAATGTTGCGTGATGGGGAGGCAACGTGCTGAAGGTGAAAGAGTTTCAACCGTTTGAGTTCTGCTTTTCATCAATATTTTGATGAGAGCATATACATCTTGCACCTTTAGTTGTGGGAAGGCCAGGCTCTCATGATTGAAGGCTAGACATTTGTCATTGGAGCCAAAGAAGTTCTATTTCTGTGTTGTTTTGTTTGGGGTGTATTTGGAGATTACAGAAATCACAAGAGTAAGAAGATTCTCTTTTTTTTCTTTCCATCTTTTTCAATTGTAGACAACAGCTTGTATTGATTGAAACAACAAACTATTTCCCAGGTATACTGGGTCTACTGAACAAGACCTTGCGCTGAACTGGTGCCTTAAAGGGGCCAACAAGGAGATGAACATACTTATACTGTTTTACTCTTTAGTAACTGATATTGTACTTGTTTTTCAGCAGTTATTGTTGCAACAGAGCCTTATAAATCACATTCTGAAGAGGGCTTTACTACAGTTTTTTTCCCCCACACTGCTCTGGGTAGATTGGGCCAGCTGTAGCAGCTTTAAACTCCTGCATTTAATTATCTCTCTGGGTATGTCATTCCAAATTTTGTGCTTTGGCAAAATAGGGTCTGGACAACGCAATATCTTTTGGTAATTGAAGTAGTTTACTGTAAATGATACAGACTGATCAAATGGGACAAAACTACAATGAGCACTGAAGCTTACTACTATAAAACATTCTGACACTTACACCAGATTCTAATAAAAGGTTTCCTGTGCCTTTTCATGTAAGCTGGTTAATCGGTGCAGGAGAAAAATCCAGACCTCTCTATCTCCACATCCTCTTTGCAGCTAAGTTTAGAGGAAGAGTTCATTAATGGCTTCTACTCCAAAGTAGGGTCTAGTTTGGAAAACCTCTAAAGGGATGTGGCTTAGGTGAAATTTATGATATGTCTAAACTGAGCTTCACACATTATATCCCGGAGGTTACTCTACAATGGAACCTAATTTCAGCTGGGTGTGATGTCCATAAGTTGGTTAGGACTGTAAAACACAATTTTCCCTTGGCCCTTTCATCACCATGACCGATCTTGAAGATGCAAACATACCCTCTTTCCCATGACATTTTTTTGACATGCCGTCCGATCCTGCCAGATTTTGCTTTGTTCCTCTGCACAGGTTCTGAGCACTACTGTGTTTTCAAATGGCTTGCTCACCTGTGTACTGACTACAATACAGACCTTTGTATGTAAGTTGCGTGGTTGCCTGAAATAATTTATTTTGTTGTTACGTTTTGTATAAACCTTTACCAAGAAACACAAATTAGAAGCAGGTGCAGAACTAAGCAATATGTTTTTTTTCCATTTACGTTTTTAGATGTATCTATTTATCTGTTAATTAAACTCCTCATCACACATAACGGCTTTTCTGCAATCAAATATTAGTTTAACATTTCTGCACAGGATAACTGAAAATCTCTTAATGGGATACTTGGAAGAGAGGCTCTTACTTCAAAGACACTATCCTTATTTGTAAGTGGCTGGGTCCTCGACACAGAGAAACACTCGCACACAAAATGCATCCAAACTGCTGTCAGTTATTTAATCAGCTTTCACACGACTTTGTCCCTCCACCCACGCTCCCTGTCCCTGTGAATATTAAAAACTAAAGGAAATGTCTTATATATTTGGCACATCTGTTCCCACCGATTCCTACCATTGCTGTTCTTCCATTTCCCATCACTTTATCCAATTTCATGCAGCCGAACGAGACAACAGGGACATTATCTTGGCTCCTATGATGAATTTACAGGCAGCTAAGGCTTTCACAGTGAAGATTCTTGTAAGCGGGATAGAAATGTAAGGAGATGTCCCACAATGTTGACATAATGGAAATGCAATATCAGCTGTACTCACTACGGCTGATGGTTCCCCAATTACACTTTAGCTGTCCATGTCACTTTTCCTCTCACAGCTTCTATAATATATTTTATTCTATTTCGGTAACTTACTACCATACGGCTGTTTCACTGAAAATGTCATTCTCCTCTTGCACAGTTTTTTAACTGTAATACACCTAATTCAACACATCTGATGAATGTCAGTGCAGGTTTTTTTTTATAAAGAAACCATCCTTTCAGACCATCCTTCCTTTCTTTCATCTACTAATTATATTAAACATATGTGTGAGATGTTTATTATAAAGTGGAGCTTGACTAAGAGTTCAATAATGATCAAATTTCTCTTTACTCAACTTTACAGAATCCACTCCTGTGTCTTGCAGCTGTAGTTTGAAACATTTAGAGCAGAGGTATGCGTTTCAGTCCTAGTGCTTCACTCTATAATGCAGTTTGTACGGTAACAATGTCACACCTGTTAACATCTAATACCCCTGTAGCACAGAGAGTTAGGATATTTTGGTTTGAGAAATCCTGATTCTCTCAGGACCACTATGGAGCAAAGTTTTATCAAGTGTTATGTTTAAATTTCAAAAAGTACAAAAATTTATCATAAATCTTCTAAAAGCTCAAAAGGTTCAGCATTCCTCTAAGTGTTGTATAATTCTTTAGTAGGTTGGATATGTTCAATGGATTTTTAAAAGGTACAGACTAAAATAACATTTTGAGATATTATGAAATGGAAGTGACAGATGTTGCGGATTAAAAAAATAAAAATAAATAAATAAAAGTACTCAGTACAGTGTTGGCTCAAAAGAAAAAAAATCTGAAGAATTTAAGTGAGTAATCAGTCATTTCAAGTCCAAAATGATTGTGAGTTTGTGGTGCACACTAATGTTGTGGATTGCGCCACATGTCCAAATTATCATGCTGGATGTAGCTCTGGTTCACTGAGATCCTCAATTTAGTAGTCAAACTAATATGAGAGAAGTTAGTTTTTTTATTTATTATTTGATAGAAGTTTTGATAGAAGTAGCTGGTGGCTTATTTTAAATAAAAGCACATAACTGTTACTGTATGATGCTCATTATTTTGACCATCAGTCGTCTGTTTTAGTTGACATGTGAATGTATACTTTAATCTGAGATTTATTTTTGCTTGCAAAAATGTAAATGCTTGTAGTTTGTGTCATTGCAACCTGAAAGGATAAAAAAACAGTAAAAAAAAACATGTGTGTGGAAAGAGGTATGGACTCACCATTCCCATGGAGTTAAAAGGTATAATCACTAGAACATTTGCTGTAGTTATGATGAGCTAATTTCCACGAAATCTGACTGCACTAGTTAGGTTTTCTGTTTAGCTGCAAAAATCCTCTAATATCACCTATGCATTCTGGAAAAATGAAAGATTTTCTAATAAATGTACAGTAAGGTGCAGCTGATTGAATCATCTTCAAAAGAGAGAAAGCTGCCTTTTAGCTAAGGGTCTGGGGAAAAAAATGTTAATGCAATCAGAAGAACAGCATTAATGTGGTTTTGTGAATTCTAATCATGTTAGACCTGACGGAAATTGTTCAGGGTTGCCATATATTCATATTAATTTACTTGCTGATAAAGGAGCTTTGAAGAAACACCCAAATTATCAGTTAACATGCAAATAGCAGGGTTTGGCATGCAGATGAATATTATTATGCCACTGTTTTGGCAATTACAGCTTTGCAGAATAGTTGGCGTTTAGCATAATCCTCTACGCGTGAGGGAGTCCTCTCACTCTTGGCATTTTGTTCATTTTATATGTCTTAAACAATTGGCCAGAAATCTCCAGCAGTAGAGATTTACCATTCCTTTTGTCAGCTTATTTTGGCTTCTTTTCTGTCTGCCAGAGAGCACCACATCTCTAAACCTTACCTTATGTTTTTGTTATTACTATGAAGCAGAAATGTAGACTGTTACATTTTAGCTGGAAAAACAGAAGCATTCGTTGTGATCAAAAAGTTGGTTCATTTCAGTATGTCTCATTTTCATGGATCAACAGCTCTGCCTCGCAGCAGATAGGAAATTGTTTTTCTCTCACAACTGTAAACTGCTGTGAGGTCAGTGTATTCCAGTGTTGGTTTTTGAGGCTTTATTGTCAAAGGGAAAAGCAAAAACAAAACCGCTGATTCATGTTATACCAAAGTCAATCCACTGTTCCTTTTAATGCTGACACGTAGGTTTTCAAACAGGAACTATTTTTTCAACAAAATTCTTAAAACTTCCATTAAAAAAAAAAAATTTAAGAAATGCTTTTAGTAGGTTTGTAGCATTTAAGTAATCAAGCAGCATATCATTGGTAGAGTATTGGTGTCGATGCATTTCCTTGTGTCATCATTAATTATTAGGACCTTTGGCAGAATCTTTTAATTCTCCTTTTTTTGGAAAACTGTTTATAGCTTTATAATGTATTAAACCCGGTACTGCTGCTTAAAGCTGGGCAGTAAAGCAAGTTGAACTAATATGCTATGTAGTATGTTCCCTGTGGGAATCTCGCTGCTAGGGGTGTGCGATATGGCCAAAATGTCATATCACAATTTTTTTATAATACAATTTTTTGAGCTAGCTGAATAACTGGTGGAAAGTTTCCCTCATGGAGTCTCCACAATTCAAGAGGATCCGTCTCACTGTCTGCATTTGGTGTGGACAGATAGGCCTTCAGTTCCCCATCTATTGCCTCTCTGAGAGATGGGGAAACAAATGTGGCAGCAGCAGATGCAGCACCTGAGGTTTTTAAAAAGCTGGCTAATGTTTTTTCTTTGCTTTCTTTGGAGGCGTTTGTTCTTCTGCTTCAGGACTTTGTGATGTGGATGGAGGCTGAGACTGTGGTTGTGCTTGAATTTTCAAAGTAGACTCCAGTTCAGTCATATTTCTGGCTTGCAATCCCCCTCTCTTGTTACTTTCAATATTTTGAGTTTTGAACCTCTGATCAAGAAGGGAAGCCATGTCCAGGAGGGGATCAGTGGTGGGATCCTGGTAAATCTTCAGTGAGGTAGTTGAGGATAGTTGTCTTCATTGTGTTTGTTAACTCACTGTCATCGTCATTTAGGTGAACGATGTTGACTTTCAGCAGGTGCAGAACTGCCTTGATATAGGAGACACTCACAAAGTCCTCCCCTGAAAGAGCATCGGTGAAATCTCTTAGTGGACCAAGAGCCTTCTTTACACACTCCATGACATCAATATCTTGCCATGATGGTGCCAAATGCCTTGTCTTCTTGTTGGCCTTCAGGACCTCATAAATGGCCTTTTCTTGGTATAACTCTCTCTCAATCATGGCAAGTTTGGAACCCCATCGGGTTGGTGACTCTGTTTTTGAGTTTTTGTTGAGGTAGTTTGAGTTCTGTCTGAGCTTGACTCAAGTCCCTTTTCTTCTTCCAGCTTAAGGAGAACGCACTCACAACTTTCTTTGTAACAGATGTTATGCGATCAACACCGGGGTCTTTGGCACTTTTTTCTAAAAGAAAAACATGATATATTAATCACATGTATTGATTGAACAAAATTCAAGCAAAGATTTGAATCTGTAACTGTCTAATTTTCATATCTAACAGATTTCAACAAACGTGATTACTCTAATGCCATAATTATTAACAAAGTGAATAAAAAATATTTCAATATTTTTTTAATTCAAAATAATAGATTAAACACAAATCAAATTCATTGTTTTATTCCGTTTGTTTATTAATGGTTTTTTAGGTTTATTATAATTCCATAATTTCTAATAAACTGAATAAAAACTACTTCAATATTTTTTTATTTTTAAATCACAAAAATAAAAACAGAGCAAAGTCATTTTATTCTGTTTGAGTTTATTCAAGAATTTGTTTAATGTTTATTATATTAATTATAGACTAATACAACAATTCCCCTATTCAGAGTCAGTATTGTTACTATTAAAGCAACTCATTAATAACTAAGAATTGTTTACAGTCTATGGTTTTATCATATTGCTCTTGCTTATATCATCTGATCCAGTTATGTTAAGCATCTTTTGCCAGATTTTTATATTTTATTTATTAATTTAAAGTTCACCTACCGATGGCAAGGTGCAGTCTATGCCCAAAGCACGGCAGACGGATCCAGTTGTTAAGTTCCAAAGCCTTAACCATGTTGGTCCCACTGTTTGTAGTCATGCAGGTCATCTTATCCTCTTTTAGTCCCCAGCATTGAAGAGCATCCCTCAGTCCTTCCGCTATCAGGTCACCCGTGTGATCTTCTGGGAATTAAATTGTTTGAAGAGTTGCGCTGCAGATATAGTGAATTGTCAGACTCAAATAAGGCTCCGAAGTGCAACTTGACCACAGATCGCTTGCTGTTGCACAAAACTGAACGTTTTGAAAGCTGCATTAAATTTTTCCACAGCATTCAGAGTACCAGGCGTGGAATTGCAGTGTTGGAGAAGTATTTACGGCTGTACTGCAGGTCAATTACTTTTAGCAGCGTTTATAAACTGTTAGGGATGCAGCGATACCACTTTTTTCCAAAATGAGTAGTGTACGAGTACTTGCATTTGAGTACTCACCGATACCGATACCGCGTACTTACGCCATTAAACATATAGTTATTTTGGATTTTTTTTTACTTTTTCCACAGATATTGTTATTTGAACAAGATTCCCTATTATGTGCAAACATACAGTACAAACACAAATTTAACAAAATTGTGAAATACTGAAATGCTTTTTTGCGGTACTGAGGACAGCGACTCAGTGTGGCATGGTTTTTGTGCCGCCAGGTTTGCGGGCGCGGAGCTGTCTGGGGGAGCAATGGGTGTGGGCGTCTGTGTGTGAATCTCAGGCACGCTCGCTCCTGGGTTCTTCAGGGTCGTGCTCAACTCTGACAAACTGCTCGCTCGCCTGCTCAGCTCGCGCTTGGCACTGTGTCTGCGCTCGCGGCTCTGCTGAAATGTTAGTGAGTCTTAGAGTATGAATCAACTTTGTGTATTTGGAAGGAATTATTTAATTGGATGAAAAAGGCCAGTCTTTGATTAGTTGGGAGCGCGGCTCATTTGCATATAATGTAGAGTTGCGGGCTGTGCGAGCGGAGTGAGCTGTTTAAGCAGGCAGTTTGTTGGAGTTGAGCGCTGTCCAGGCACCTTTGAGCGGGCGCGCTTACCTGCTATTTGTGCGCATGAGCTTGAAGTTGTTGCTCTTTCAGGTGGCTCTGTGCTGGCAGACCCGGGGGCACAGAGATCACGCCATAAGGCCCACCCGGGCCCAAAAGTGGTGGTATAGGTGTTGTGGTATCGTTGGCAATTTTATGAGTACGAGTAGAGTTCTTTAAGCCTGGTATTGGGCCCATACCAGACACCAGTGTCGGTATCGGTCCATCACTAGAAACGGTCATTCTCCACAGTTTTTATCGGAAACATATATTTAGCTAGGTAAAATGTCACTGCCTCTGTTACCTCCTTCCATCTATTGCTTGTCTTTTCATAAACCATCCCTTAATTAAATTCTTGTGATAAAGTCATCTGTTTTAGCTTGACAGTGGTTGATGAACCCGCTTGCGGTGCGGCAGCCGCCGGTCCCCTAGCAACTTGGCTCTCTGCATGCTGTTTTGGATGCCGTCTCTTAAGGTGATTAAAAAGATTTGCGGTGTTGCCGTCCGACGTGTGTACTGTATCTTTGCACACCTTACATATCACAGTGGTTTGTGCTTTGGCTTGCGGAGAAAAACCTAACCAATTCCACACTATGGAAGTAGAATTGTTTTTTGGGACCAACTCCTCCCTTTCGCCTCCATCCATGCTGCTATCGCTAATAAAACATACATGGCGTCTGCGCCCGCTGTACTTCGTTCTGAATGGTTGGTTAGGATCACGAGCATGGAAAACACCTGATGTGTCTGTGCGGCGACATATAGCTCTGCAACATATAGAATGTGTCATGTAGACGATGCTGCGAAATCTCTATTTTGTTAGATCATCAACACATTCTAATCGTTCACGATCTAAAATCGTCATATCGCACACCCCTACTTGCTGCCAATTGTTTTAACTATGTTCTTCTGCTGCTTTTTCTTCAGAGCAGAGATCGATGAGCCTTCACTGTTTTTCTGGCCAGGTTTTGTCATTCACATTTGAAGTTAAAGGTAGGGAAATGTCTTTGGGCTTTGCATCACGTGATTTCGAGCGAAGTCTGTTAATTGTATAGCTTTTGCTCTGTTTTTCAGTGTTCTGAATTAGTGGCAAGGTTATCTCATTTCCATATCCAGCGTTGACTTCTAGGTTCAGTTTGAGTCGATTAACCTTCATTTTAGTAGTTGCCATTCCCCGGAGTAATTTGTCCTCTGTGGAGATCATAGGAATCTTTTCTTCCAGGTGAGAAAATGAATCTGAAATCCCACTGTGTTTGAATTTGAAATAATCCAGCTGTGAGGGTAGAGAGTACAGAATTAGCTACGGAAGCTGTGTTTGTATTGTAATATTTAAATAGGCAAAAACAACCGAAACACCAAAAATTAGATGAAAAACCAAGAGATGCATCTCCTTAACACGGACATAAAGAACCTTTTTAAAATGAAGACTTTACCTTTTGTCCATTCAGCTCTGAAAGTAGACATACAACAAAGTTCATGGTTCTATAATTTTGAATGTTCATATAATCTTCAAGTATGCACAGAGATTTTTGAAAAAACATGACATTTTTTCACCAAATTAAAACTACTTGCTTTATTACTGTTCACTGGTTTAGATTGAATGAGGGTGTTCTGTGTTTCGGTAATTGTTCCGTACAAGTTAAAATGTTTGTTGCCTTATAATAGCAGTAACCATAGAAACAAGATTTTCTTATTTGGGAATGCCACAATCACAATACGCTCATACTGTAATGTTTACCTGCCTTTAATCTTGTATTTATTGTTTGCAGAAACAAACCGATTGAAGTTATAATCCTGTTCTGATAAATAGAATATGAAGCCTAATTTTAAGACTATTTTGAAAATAATTACTGCTGTCAGAAATCAGCAGTGATGAGGGACTAATGTCATATAAACATTTGCTATTCACTAGTTCCAGAATTAAAATCGGTGAAACTATAGCCATTATTTCATACACTTTATAAATTTCTTCATTTCTTCATTAAGTCTGTATAAATAAAAGTCTAAAGCTTACTGTCTTACGTTATGGAAATACCTCAGCTCCAAATCTGTATCTGTTTTAAATTAAAATTTCAAAAATATGTTTCCAAGTCCCGCAAGGATTAGAAATCATAGTTCCAGTTTAGATGCAGCAAAGGTGTTTCATACCATATGTCTGCACGATGAACCAAAACTAACTAACCAAATTTAAAAATAATCACCATGGTTAAAAAAAAAAGTAACATTTTTTAAACTTTTAGTGTTTACTCAAAATGCACTCACCCCTTAGATATATTACCGTATATGTATGTATATATATATATATATATATATATATATACACAAACATTTATTACAAATGGATTTTGGTTTATTTCAAATCTAATGGACAGGGAAATGGAAATGAAAGGGAGTAAATGGAGGAGAGGTGGGTGGAAGAGGATTCAATGATTCAAGGAGACTTTAGTGTCATTTCAACACATGGTACATGAGGTGGAACGAAATTGTATCCTCACAGTCCAGTTCCACCCAAGAGCTAATATTAAAATAGGTAAAATAAAGTTAAAAGAAGTAAAATAAATAAAATATAATGTAATACGCAAAATATTCAGAAAATATACGGGAGTAAAGTGTCTCAGTGCGGGTGTGTGAAGGTGTTCAGTGTGTATGTCCATGTAAAGTGTCAGTGCAGTGGTTGTTCAGGTGGAGGTTTAAAGTGAAAGAGGACTTTAAGAGTAGAGGGGAGAGAGAATGATACACAGAATAGAAGACAATACAAGTTTTCTTCTAAATCTTTAGAAAAGAAGGGAAAAAGAACTGGGAAACCTTATGGACAAACAATATAATCAGTTAAAATATGGTTAATACAAGATATATTTAGTTACATCTGCAGCCTTGCTTAGTGTATCTGACGACACAGGACTCTAAATAATCTGGTTTTGAAAACACAGTATTTATACATCACCTAAATGTGAAGGATTTGTTTGAAATGTGAGTGCCATTGAATTACAGACTGCATGTTGGAGGGCTGTTATGTAAGATTATTGACAATAAAATGCAATATAAAACACATGTAACGAAGGCTGCTGTACTTACACCCAAATCCCCAAATTTCTCAACCAATTGCATGTTCAGTGGGATACTGCAGATAATTAAGCTTTGATTTTTGTATTGATCTCATCAGGAGAGCTCTTATATCCATCAATTCTGTTAGCCTGAAGAACAGTTGATCTGAGGGAAGGTTACAGACCATGTAAAATCATTGACTTTGAACAATAAACTGCTTCGCAGGGGTTCTTTTGAATACATCCCAAACACTTTTGAAGCCACAGAAGTGTGTAAAGTGTTAACAGTGATGCAGAGCTGAAATCCTTTAATGTCCCGCTGTGAGGAAAAGACGGCATGCCATCTAGCTAGATAAATTGGTTTCCAGCAGATGATGAGGTGCTGCTATTAATCCCTCACCCCCGGCCATTACTTAGCTCTCCATCAGGGCTGGATCAGACAGGCAGATGTTGGCAGGTGAGAAAGGCGCCTCATCGGCCATCAGTGGAAGTCTACAGAGTATTGCACATTATACGTATTTTGATTTGCTTTCTATGGTGAAATCCTTTATTAAAGGCTGTTGGAGATTTATTTTTATAAAAAGCTGTAAAATGATGAGGAATGGCCACCTTTCAGGGAGTTTGTTAGACCTACATCTGAGTTGTACTGTTAAATCATAGTTTTGACAAACAACAATGTAGTAGCTTTTTAGCAATGTCTGAAGATACCTTCATCAATCTTTTAGGCCAATGGCATGTGGAAATATAGATCAGAGAGACATTAGCATTAATATTACTCATAGCTTTATTTCAGCCTGGCTGTAAAACTGACAGCAGCAGTCATTTCCCACGAGATGGAGAGCCAAACAAGTCCGGCACCCCGAATAAAGCTTGAGTCCGATTTTTTTTATTATTTTGCTTCTGTTTGTTCGTGTTCATGTTTTGCACCTTTGTGACATCACAACTCAAACCTCAAATAATGGTATAATGTTGACTCACTAGACAGAAAATCAGAGAAGAAGGAGCCAGTCTAAAGCAAACCCCAGACCTCTTTCAAAAATCAAGGAAAACTTACTACTTGTAGAAAAAAGGGTTCGGATGTGGTAAAGCATTGATATTGGACCTGTACATTAAATTTGTTTCAGGAATCTCCCCATATCATTGTTTTCGAAACAGAAACGTTTAATCCAATGTAGATCTCCAGTTGTTTGCCAAGACAATGCTTTCAACGGAAATGATTAATCTTTTCTTCTCACTTTTATTCCATCTGTCCATCGTGAACCTTTTGAGATTTAAAAAGTCTAATCGGAGCTGTACATGTTTACAAAATTAAGGATGGTGTCATATTTATGTTAAAAAGTATCAAGGTGAATTCAATGTACTTGTCTCGAAGTAATACCTTGTGTAATTTTCAGCAAAGTTTGGTCTTGTCTTCTGTAATGTTCAAAACGGCTGACTTGCAAAACAAACATAAACAAGTTTGAAAAATTAACTTACTACAGACCCATCTGCTTAGGGTCCTTAGATCAAAGACTCTATAACCAATTGGGAATAAGGCAAACCTATATGCAGTCTTTGACAACCTGAATCAATTTTAAATCTATTTCAATTGGATTCTATTTGTATGATTCTATGGACAAATGTTTTTTTTTTTTTATGTGTATAGTGCCTTGGGATGATGTGTGTTGTAAATTGGTGCTATAAAAAAAAACTGAACTGCCTAAAATCTCGAAATCTCCTATTTGCAAGTGCAACAAAGAAATTAAAGCATTTTTTCACAGCATCCTAATATCACCTAATGTATCCACTAAATCTATTAGAATTGGTGTTTGATTAGTTGTACAATAGTTCAACTAGTAACAAAGCCCATCTGAGCTTCTTATTTTTTCCAGCAGAGCTCAGGGTAAAAATATATTTGCAGGACCATCAAGCTTTAGAGGTGTAGGTCCACATTTTTCATTTTTATTAGCCAGGGTTGTAGTTTTTTGCCTCCTTTCATATGTAACTACTCTAAACCCATGACTCCAGAACCCCACTGATCAAGCATTTCATGCCATTTTCTGGAAGAGTAACTGTACACCCATATTTTCTTAAATACCAAACTTTTCTTTAAGGCCCCCTTGGAGATGATGAGATGCCCTCTGCATATCGGTAAGCCATGTGCATCCATATACAAAGATGGATTACTCTGCAGCCCACTTGTCAGATCCTGTCTGTCCCTGAGTCCTCTGCTGCACTTTTGTTAACACTCATCTGCCGGCAACTTCATGTTGGGCTTGACGAGAAATGATGGAACTTGGTCCTTGAAAGCTAATTTGATTCTGACGGCTAATTCAGTAATAGAAAATGTATGATTTTTAAATGACGCTTTGGAAAATTACGCTCCAAGACTTTAGCTTTAAAGTACTTTATGTTGGTTTGTGTACTTATAAACAACCACCCTACCTACCACTTTAAATTTGGGAAATGTTTCCGTCCTACCAGTCCAACTGGTTAAACACTTAGACCTTTTGGTTATAGCAGTAGCTATTAGCTGGGAAATTATATTTTCAGCAACTGGGCTTTTCATTGGCTTGTATTTGCTGAAATTAGGGTGGTATTATAGAAGCAACCAATTAAAGCAAGACTATTAGGTACAACAGAGTGGTATTTGCACGTCACCGCTCATTGCCGTCCATTTGCCAACTGTTCTCTCTAACTAAGTTTTTTAGTCTTTTAAAGTTGCAGCCCAACCAAGCTGTACCACCGGCACTAAGCCTCGGTTGCAAAGTTTTGTTTACATTTGAAGGTTAATTCATAATATTTAAATATATAAAATTTCTTTTACTGAAAATTGTAACCTTATATTGTTCAAAAACTGGTAAAAGACTGTAAAAAAAATCATGCTACCTCTAAAATTGTGTTATAATCTTTGCTTTTCGGATATGCAGCAGAAGAACTAAAGATTATGGGTTGTAATCGAACAAAACATGCTGATGGGATTAAGCTCATCTATTCCTCTGTGCAATTTACTTTAAATTCAGTATGGTGTCCCATGTTTATCTCTCTTGCTCTTTTTGTACTCTCATTGTTTATGCCCTTGTCCCTTTTCTCCTACAGCATAAATAAATTGCAGGGCGCACTGACTGCAATCCTCTGTGTTCTATCACTGGCCTGACTCACTTAGGTGTTGTCTTGTAAAATAAAATATTATGGAGTAGTAGGGTTAAATAACATTAGGTTCCAAGATTAATATCTCCCATAAAACTCCCAACATGTCTCATACATGACAGAATTTGTTTAATGTGACAAATGGTGATGCTGTGGTGTTTAAGTTGCAATGAATGCAAGCCAGGCAGGTAGTGGAGTGGCATGTATAAAACCGTAATGATTAGTGTGGTGACTGTGTGTATGTGTATGTGTGTGTGTGTGTGTGTGTGTGTGTGTGTGT
>JAVLVB010000145.1:416550-454870 GCA_032876305.1 Orestias chungarensis | reverse complement strand
CAAAGAAGAAACTCTACTTAAGCCTTTCCAGACTTGCTTGAACAGACGATGTGGGCACACATGAATCAAACCCTCATTACAAAATCAGACAGTGACAGCTTCCGCTATAATAGGGCACTGATTGTGACACATTTCCAACCTACTTCTTCGTCCCCCCTCAATACAAGCTTAGAGGTGTAACAGCAGTGAGCTGCTATCAAGCTACCTATGCTGTCTTGTTTGTTCAATAAATTGCACTAAGAAACAAAAGAAAGTGCCTACTTGATCTAAAGCTTTATTATTTTTCTATACCACTTTCCCCAAGTCCCTGCTTTCTGCTGCTGTTTTATGTAACACACTTTAAAATCCATCAAGCAATGTTTCTCAACCTTTTTTGCTGTTTAACATAAGCTTGTTTGAAGCTTCGCATTATGTCTACGAGCCAAGTGCATAAAACTGAAAACAGAGAACAACATAGACGGAAAGCAAGAAATCCAAAATGGCTGTTAAGAAATATTTTGTTAGAGACTGAGAGGGTAGTTGTCACCTAGTTTATACAAACATATTGGTTTTTTTGTTTGTTGTTTGTTTTGTTTGTTTTTTCTGCTGTGCTGTACAAGGTCTTCCAGCATGAGGCACGTTAGGATAAAAATTTGGGGAGTAGTCGAACATCGGTTTCAAGTCATTAATAAAACAAGATGAGAATTTGTTTTCTGCCAACTTCCCTCGTTAAATTGATTGGTCTTTATCTTTCCCTCCAAATTGCATGCTGTACCATCTAATATCAGTTCCATTTAAGCTAGACAAATTCTTAAGGTCAGGTAAAATAAAAAACTGATCCTTGCCCATGGTTGTCAGGTCATCAGTTACCAGTGACAATACGAAAAACTAAGCACCCAGTAACCCATTAAAGCAATTCTCTTCCATATAAAAACAGATATGGATGTTTAGAAGGTGTTTTGTAGCTAATCTGGGTTTTGTTTACATGCTCATACAAACGTGTAACAAAGGAGAAAATGACTGCTAGGTAATTACCGTCAATGGTACAGGCTTAGACCAATTTCCCGGTGCGTGTTAATTGCAAACCCTCAGCTTTGTGGAGGATTTCAACAGCTGTGTTAATGAAATGTATCTGAGGGATCATTTAAAAACCCTCCACTGAAAAGAAGACGGAGTAATTTTGCAAATGAAAATGACAAAAAATGACCAGGATCGTTGTTGATACTGTGCTTTCCTGGCTATTTTATTTTCTACAAAGCTGCTAAAAAACCTTCCCAGATGAGTAATGGCTGTAGAATAAATACATAATATCCTCCCTCTTACCCTTTTCTAAAAACTCCAAAAACTTTATGGTGTGTCATTTATTCTGTGCTTCGGCATATCTTTTAGGAGCATGTCTGTTGTGCAGAGGTGAATAGCCTCTAATGTGCCAATTCATATTCCTCAGATGTGTGACACCTCTGTGGCGACACAGCATCCTCTACCAAAATCAGTTATGTCTGTAAAACTGTTCATGGAGGAAGAGCACGACATGGCTATCTTAATACACAGCAGACACAGAGTTTGTTTATGCTAATGGTTCTGCCCTTGGATTTTATTATAAACCATTTAGCATATTAACTAAAACTCTTCTTCCTTGACTATAATGCTAAAATAAATCTAAAACTATCAACAAAATTCTATAATGTGGTTTATTAGTTGTTGGTAATTTAAACTAATGTAGGCCGTAATAAATTAACAAAATGTAATCAGAAAGATGCGTATGCTTTTAGTCAGCTATGTCATGAATGGGTTTTTTATTGTTGTTTTTTTAGCCTACAGAGGACAAAGATTCTTGATGCATTCAAGTTTTCAGCTGTTCTCCTTTACTTTATTTGTTTAGTAGCACCAAGATTAATTTTTCATTTGGTGATGACAATTCCTCAGCCTGAGAGACATAAATTCACTCTCCTTCATATTTTTGCTTGTGTAAAACCCACATACAAAATAATACTTTCCACCTTTGTGCAGTTTTATAGCTATATATTATTCATAGATTATTCTGAGTCATATGGTTGCTTGTGGTAAAATGGTGGTAAAAACACTTCGGAGGCAATACAAGCATCTACTCACATTAACTCCAACATAGGTCTGACGATATGCTGCCAACACTCACAGGAGGTGGTATGATAAATATGTTCTGAAACCCACCTGAAGGATAGACTGAGCACTCCATGCTTTTAAGTGTTTACATTTCGACACCTTTTTAGTTGTATGACTTTGTCAAGTAAGAGCTGTTCTATCTATTGTGTAATGAAATGAAATGCAGCTCAGACAGACTGGACACATCTACTGACAAACATGTCCTGTAAAGTGTTTTTGCTATAAATATATAAATAAACTTAAACTATGTTTTTTTTAAACTTAAATTCAAGATTCAGTTTTAACATTATGTTTATTTATATCACACCAATGTACCACAGATGATGTCTCAAGGCATTTTACAAGAAAATCTTTTTTTTTTCCAATAATAAATACATGACGAACAAATCTGTTGAAAAAGTTCCCAATTTAAGGAAATCCACCAGATTTCGTCAAGTAATTGACTTGAAGCATTCACTCCTTCAGAATCAACCCACAGAAATGATAGCTTGTATTGTTGACTTTACAGCAATCCCTCAAATAGTGTTCAATCCTTCTAATAAAACGTTTTTTTTCATGTTTATCTAAAATAAATGTTTCTTGGTAATATAGCTATGATACAGTCTGGCTGTGGTTTGCAATCTGTACATGTATTTGAACAGTTATTCACGGTTGAAAACAATTTAACATTTTATTACTTTCTTCCATAAGGTGTTCACCAGATATGGAAAGTGCTACATGTTCAACGCTGCAGAGGAAGGGAAGTCATTGCGCACCACCATGAAAGGAGGGACTGGAAACGGCTTGGAGATCATGCTTGACATCCAGCAGGATGAGTACCTGCCGGTATGGGGAGACACAGGTAGGCCTCTTAACACACTTACCTTCTGTACTGACTCTTGAGAAATAGATCAAACAAGCAAATGCTCTTGTTAGTAAAAGTCACTACTTCTTTATTGATTTTGGTGTGACTTTAAGCCAAGGATACACCCAGTTTTGCTTTTAATTCTGCTTTTTCCCATTTGCCATTAAATGCTACTCTCTAAAGTTTAACCTTTTTTGCCCCCAATTTTCGGATACTTTAGTTTCCAGGCAACCAAAAGACCTTGTTTTAGTTCTAGAAATAGCTGAATACGTTTGTTTTTTTTGTTTTTTTTTGTACAGAAGTAAAAAATCAGTGAATGAGAAATTTCAATTTTTTTTTTCTTTTTTCCGTCTTAACCACTTGATTCAGCCTCTAACAGCATTTCATTAAATTATTATGATTATTATTTTTTTACCTTAAATTCCAGGTGTGGTAACCATCCAAATGACACTGTGATCCCGAATTATACATGAGTATCTCCAGGCCAACAGCGTAGCACTAGCCTTTAACACCCACTTTTGACACTGTCACAAAGCGTGCCTTCTTCCCAATGGGTTTTAATCCAATGACTTTACAAAATACATCTACACATGTTAGTTACCTTCGAGAGCTCTCAGTTCAGTGCAAAATAAATTAGGCTGTTTTTATATCGTAGCAGAGTATCTTAGTTTAAGGTTTAGGTGTTTCACATTTAAGAAAAAGTATTTAAATTAAGCGTAGTTACCAAAGATAATTTTTCAGGTAAGCTTGGCACAAAAAAGTGGACCCAGAAACAAATAACAAATAACACATAACACATGAAGTTAAGTAAAGATGATTTTAAGTCTAAACTGCATCCTCAAAACATTGAGTACAGTCTCTATACTTGCATTTTGTGAAATGCACGGGTGGTCAGTGACAAAGCCCTGCCAAATAAAGCAGAGCTGCATCATGGGAGCTATCCCAAGCAAGTAATATTGATGCATTTCAACTTATTAGAACTATTAACTATTTGGAATTACGTTAAATATTCACACAGGCCTCTATATTAACTTTGGACAGCTTTTTTTCCTTTTTATTCTCTCTTTAAATATTATTAATTCAGTCACATTTTTTGAGTCAACGTATTTTGGATGAAGACTTGATAAATGGAGGTGGGATTACTGAGTGTAATTTACAATTACTAAAATCCTTAATCATGTGTGATTTATTGGATTGGTTTATAAATATAACATTTAATAAATATGTGCCCTTTTCTGACTTTTTTAAAAATTTGTTATAAAGAAAAATAATAAAATCGTAATAAAAAAGTTCTCTAGACTGATTTTGATAGACTATGTGATTAACTGTAGTAATAAGTGAGACTAATTACTTATGTAGATTGCTATTTCTACTGTAGCACATCAATCTGCTTCAATGGACTTAAAGCCTTAATAATACTATGCATATTCCCTATTAGCCATTGAATAATGTTTTCGTATAGGTGGCATGTCTGTGTTCTATGTGAATCTGTTTTGTAACTCACTGAATAACACTATTGCAGTTAAACCACTTGGACAAGCAAATTAGAGACAGAAACCAGAACATGCCATCATCATAAACCCTACCATCGCTCCTTTTATGTGTTGCATTTCTCTGTTGTTTGACCTTCTGTACGTGTCTTAGAATAATTACAAACGCTGGTTGAACTGCACCCACTACCTGAACACCGTGCAAAAGCCTCATTCCCAGCATGTTCCAGGGTACTGTGTCCTTTCTACTCTCTCTTGAGGTTTAATTAGCTTGTTTAAGATAATTAATTCTCACCGGGAGGTGCGCTGCCTCCTGAGCTGAACTAGGTGTCTGCACTGTGCTGAAAGACAGTCCACATTTTTAAAAGAGTCTCATTATCTATCTTCTCCTAGCAGTCTATGTTTTTCCGTCCAGTCACAACCAACTCTTCCCCAGTTTCTTTTTTATTGTCCATCATCCAAAGACCAGCAGTCAGTCGATGCAGCACTGTTAATGTACTGTTTGATGCAGGAACCTACAGTTCAAGAATAAGTTTATTTATACAGTCTAGCGCCAATTTACAACAGATGTCGTCTCAAGGAACTTTACAAGATAATCAATTTACATCAGTTTTACAATAATACAGAATTTAATTGAATAACCAAAAATTAAAAGAAATATTGAAATGCGAAGCAACATGACGGTTTATTGCTTGGACACTGACACAGTTTAACTTAAGTATGCATGTTTTACAGATAACCTTAAATGTTTAGCATAATTACAGTTGCCCACATAGGACCACAATTAAACAAATGACCCATCCAGTTAAGGAGACAGAATCCTGTAGAATCTGAAGTCTTTTTCATCTCTATGATGGACAAAAAACAGCTGAATCCAAGCTTTTAACTTAAACCTCTCCATTATTTTGCTTATAAAGTTTATTGGAACGTTTTTGAAAGTATTTATTAATTTATTTCCTTTTTATTTATTGGGATATTGTGCATTAATGAACATTTTTAAATGAACAAAACGTGATGCACCCGTTTACAGTCAAGGCTGATTTCCAAGAGCTGAATAACCTATGATTAAAAAGACAATTAAACAAACAAGAAGACACATTTCAGATTAAATGATAAAATGACTATGAACCTATAGGATTCTTAGCTGAAGTTAAAGATATAATATCTCCTTTTGATTTTATTTAAAAAAAACTTACTTTAACAAATTATTGGTTTAAAGGAATTCCCACTTATGCAACAGAATAACTGCAGAATGTCTTTGTTTCCCCCTTTTTTTAACCTAACAGATTTATTCCCTTTTCTGTGGCATTTTACAGGATATATTTCATCCAGGCTAAAAAAAACTTCAAAAATATTTATTCATGATATCTTTCTTTTAAATTACAAATGCTATTTTAGTTCAGTCTTATGGCTCCTGAAAATATACAACCATTCATGGTAGTTGTACTATGGGATTGATTTGTTACTTGGTGCTGTGATCTGACACCTTTATTTTGGCACACTCTTCTTGGAAGCTGTGTATTTATTTACTTTAACATTTCATAAAGGAACTGTCATTTTGCACTAAACCATCTAAAGGCACACTGAGATTATAAACAGATGAAAATACAGAAGGTACTGTACATGCTTTAAAGGCAAGCCAACAGTGACTTCTGGCTTGTCTTTTTTTTTTTTTTTAAACACATGGGGAAAGGTGAAGTTTGTATTTTCAAAGAGAGCCTATAAAAAACTTTAGTGTTTGGACCTGTGGGAATAAAATTGAGACTTTCTCAAATGTATCCGACCATGAAATTTATTTCTGATAAACACTTTTACTTATTGTATTTAAAATGGTTCCTTTTAAACATTTCCATTGTTTGAAAGAACATTTTGAACACACCATGGCCTATGTGACTTACAGATTTTATTTTGCATCAGATAAACATCGTTTATTTAGTTGCCCCAGACGTTTTTGTTTTTTGGTCACATAGCAAGTTTGACCCTTATAGAATCTAACCTTAAAAATGTGATTTTAAAGGTCTAAAGCAAATAATCACATCTCACATATCCACTATTTCTTATTTTTTACTCCATTGTTGAAGGAGAGACACAGATTGGAAGCTTTTTGCAGAGTTATTTCATTGTTTAATTTGTTCTCTTTTAGGAAGTGTTAACTTGTTTTTAAATCTTACCCATATCTTCAGTGTTTTTGCACTTGACAAAACTTGACAACTCTTATATATACTATATAAAAATATAGAAAGACAGTCTTCAAATACTTTAATGTGGTTGATTTTGTGTTTTTAATTTTGAATATCCAAACTTCTCTCACTTAGGTTGTGGTAGAATAGAGTTCTCTAAGAAGCTATAGGACCATAGATGACCCTTTAGTGTAAATGTCAATTAATATGAGAAGAATATGCTTTGACCTTGAGAGTGGTGAGATGTTACATCCAGAAAACTTACAGGTCTAAAATAAGATCAATTGAACAATTCAAGATTGTAATCTAAATAGTTTACATAGTTTGTCTGATTTTCTGAAAATCTGTGAATTAAAGCCGTAAGGATTTTTAAATGACTCCTTATTAGAGTAATTGTGGGTGGATTTCTGAATATTTGATAGCTCCATTAGGTCAAGATAATCAAATAGATGTATCGGGTAGTTAAGGCCTTAAATACTATAGTCTGTGTATCTATTCCCACAAGAAGGACGGTCATTTTATTTAATTGGCTCAGATTTGTTTTCTGTCAATATAGTCTCAGCAAAACTCCTGAGACGGCATTTAAGGTATTGATTTATGTTCAGGTTCGTAGAACTTATTTTACGTTTTCAGCAATTCAAAAACATAAACATATTCAGTATCTGTGAATAATAGCACTTTATGTTAATTGCTGTGTTTTCAGCTCTTTTAAGTGTGTGCTTGAAAAGTTGACCCAAAGATTAAATTTACTTATTTTTTCCCAATTGTGAAACAAGGTTAAAAGGCTTTTTATTAGTGATGCCAGCCATCATTTAAAAGATGTTTGCTTTCAGTCATATTACATGAAAATAAACTCTTGCCCTCATTAAAATAACTAAAGCATATTGTCACATATCTAGATTTAGGTCAGATTAAGAATCTTTAGTGTCCTAAATAAATTGGGTGCATCCTACATCTCTGAAGATAAATAATGTTTTGTCTATCAAAGCTTGCAATGTTCCTCACTGATTGATGCATTACAGAAATGCTTTTGACAAATCACATTTTATATATATATATATATATATATATATATATATATATATATATATATATATATATATATATATATATATATATATATGAAATCAAAGACCCAGATATTGGCATTTCTATATATGGTTATTACTTTCAACAATTTTCCGCATCCAAAGCCAGCTAAGTTTCAAATGTACTTGTCAAACATTTGAATGTTTTAAATTATTAGTTTACGTACCTAAATAAGTATAGCATGCTTTAAGTTTTTTTTTTATCTTGTTGCCCTTCTAAATACAACCATGATGCCGCATAGTCTTAAGGAAAAAATTATAGTTTAAATAGGTAAAACTAAAATGCAAGCATGTTAAGAAAAATAACAACCACTAAAATAATACGTAAAATGAGTTGGCTCTAAAGTAATTTGAAATCAATATCTTTATTATAGCTGAATAACTGAAAAATGTCTGGTAAGGAAATCCAACCAAAACTGTTGTAACCTTCCTTGAACAGTGGATGCCACTTAATAGGGTTTATTATCTGTTGTTTTGTGGCGGAAAATTACCTCTAAATGGTGATAATTAAACTATCATGAGTAAACCCTTTACAGTAAACTGCAAACTGGTAGTTACAAATGACACCTTGTCATTAGCAATGATGCAGAATAAATACACAAGCCGCCTGCTGTTTGCCAATCAACCACAAAAGAAAAAAAAAAAATCTAACAGTGGATTGGATACTTTGCACACAATAGCCAATAGTGCGTCAAGAAGCATCGTATCTTGTAATTTCAGTTTCCCAAGCTTTTATTTTGTCAAGGTACAGCTAAACCTCATTGGAAACAATCCTCCTACTTTATTTTAACCAGGCTACTTTTAACGCTATCGCTACTGTTTTCTAAAATGGATACAAAACTGGATCTATGTTTTTCTTTTTTAGCCAGAGTTGGAATCAATACTTTAAAGAACCAGCATTAGACATAGCGGAGTTACATCATTCGGACTTTATGTTCTTGTAAGCAAGCAGGGTTATCATCATATGACTACATATAGATTAAAGTCTCCTAAATGTAATTAATGCATACCGTCGCTCTGGTGCTCTCCCATCTTCTGTTCTGTTTAAAAACTCAGAAAAGGACTGTTTAATCCATTCATCAATTCCTTAAATAATACCATAATGCTCCTGTCACATCAGTTACTCCAAAAATTTAATTAATGCATTTATCATGGTGACATGATGCCTTTGTCCATATGTATTTGTGTTACATTGATTTTCAGCGTGCTACTCATGCTAAGACACTACCCTGTCTTGGTCACAGAGCATCCTGAGGTGTCAGGCTGATCAGCTGATTGAATGTCAGTGCACTCCCAACTAACTTTGACCACATTATTGATTTCTCCAAGCATTGCTCCTTCATTTTACTCAGAAGCTGTGGCACCATTGGTCCTTACTTCTCTGTGTGTGTTGAAGTGCTCTGAATGGAACCATAACGGCTCTTTCATCTGTGGACTCAGCAACAAGCCTTGTTCTCAACCTGTGTTTGATGTTGCAACAAATAGGAGGTCTAAGTGTGTTTCTTTTTCTATTTCACAGACAATCTTAAAAGCCAGAGGCTTAAAGTCAGAGCCCCTACAATATATTGCTGAAATGTTGTTTCCCCTTTCAAATTTGTATTTTGATGCATTTGCATTTAAACAGTTGAGCTGATAAACTTTTTGTATTGTTATGTTTTGTGATTTCTTTTTTTATCATTGAGGTTTTCCTTTTCTATCATTCTTGCAGAGGAGACAGCCTTTGAGGCAGGAGTGCGGGTGCAGATCCACAGTCAGGCGGAGCCTCCATTTGTACATGAGCTAGGCTTTGGTGTAGCCCCTGGCTTCCAGACCTTTGTGGCCACTCAGGAGCAAAGGGTAGGTGCCCCATCATTATCTCCATCACTCTTTTTGTGTACTTTTCCCACCTCTGCTCCACACTTTGAGCTTATCCCTTAGAGATGATGTGATTAATAACCTTCCATAACAGGCATGATGGGTGAATCCAATGTTTATGAGTGGAGAAAAATGCATTTGTCCTGTGCTGCTTCGGGGTCTTCACCAGAAGACCAAAGGTCTTCTGGTGATTATGTTGACACGAGTGATGAATTTTTCCCTGTTGTTTCCAGCCTTGACCTTTCTGGTTGAATACATCTCAACCTAATGTAAGCTTTACTCAATCATACTAAACTTTATTCCATCAAGACCATTTTCAAAGGCTGCAGGGTCTACAGACCTACACCGCAGACGATAGTCATTGTCTTCTCTCTGTTTCGCAGTGCTTCTACTTTAAATGGCTGTTATTCCAGTGCTCTTTACTGAAGTTCAAGTACCACATTCTCCTCTCTAGATGAAGTTGTTTATTCGTGAGCCCCGTGAGACGTATCTAGTCACTGACATAATTAGATGTTTGTTAACGCTAGCATGAAGCGCAAACCTGAAAAGGATAAGAGGGCATTGTTCCATTTAAAATGTAATCCTGGTATATAATCCAAACTCATTTCATTAATTTAGCTTATCTTCATAAAAAAGTTCAATATATTTTTTATATTTTCCTAAGGGTTTATATGTACTTTTTGTGGCTCGTATTTTAATAGTGGTTTATATTTTATATATTTTTCTTAATCTGTATCTTTTTGTATTTATGACCTCTGTATAACATTTTTCTTGCCCTGTGAGCTGCTGGTAACTTGAATTTCCCTTAGGGAGTCTTCCCACATGATAAATAAAGTACAAGTCTAAGTCAAAGCTCAAATATATATGTATAAGGCATATAGATGGGAGAGTTTTTTTATTCAGTGGAAATCTTCTCAATTACCCAACACAATCCAATTGTTCAAGTAATTCTATTGTTATATTAAGCTATATATTATAGTTAAATGGCAATGGTTGCTTCAAAAACACAACACGAAATCAAGCGGCCAAGTGTGTCATTCATGGAAATCTTGGAAAAGCAATACATCTATATACCTGTAGTAGCATTGGGCAATGTATATATTCTGTAAAAAGAAAGCAAACATAGGGAAGATAACAATTTCGGCATCAATCATTCAGAAAAATCATTTTTAAAAATTGCTCAATAGATGGTCAGCAGTTAAACCTGAGAGCTTATTGGTTACTTATTGCTTTTTGTAAAAGAAAGGTTTTACCTCACATGTTTCAGATGAACATTCTCATTCCAACATCTTGTTTTCTTGAACTGCATATTTTGTTCATAGTGGTTTTCTTTCGGTTATTAAAGAGCTTTTTGGAAGCTGGCAGCTAGATTACACAATAAAAATAAAAAAAGCTATTCTTTCGGGTAGGTGCTGGTTTCAGCTGACTAATAACACCTTTTTTCTCTTTTGATCCAAAAGGCTAAGGAATTGAAGCATCTCTGTATTTTTATAACATTTTCTTTTTACTTTATTAAAGCTTTCTTAATCACCTATTTTTTATTAGGAACAATGAATGTACAATCGATTGTGTTTACACACAAAAACTCTGCAAAACAACAAGTTTAAAAGATTAGTGCCAAATGAATAAAAATCTCAGTCTTAGTCAAAGGAGGTGCTACAGAAAGCCCTAAATCAATATTGGCAGCAGCAAGGTTTGTACTGCAGAAGGCTGAGGAGCAGGTGGGAAGTCATTGTAGCTGGTAACACATCCAGACTGGTTGGATCAGATGATTCGTTTTCAGATTTTTTTGTAATTCCACAATGAAACAAAGTAAAGATGGGGATTTTTACTTTCTTTGCATTGGAGTATTTAAGCTCAAACTTTTTTTTCAATCAGCAGTTTACAAGTGCAAAGAAGCAGAGGGAACTGTTGAGTTTACTGCTCTGAAGACGTTTGCAAAAGCTTATAGAACAGAATGGTTTCATATGTTTTATGAGAGGGCCATGATCCGTGATCGCTGTTTTTTTTTTGTTTGTTTTTTGTGATTTAGTATTATTATTTTAAATTCAAATGTAATGATTTGGTTACATAAAACCAAGAGCAAGAGAAGGCACAGCGTCATTGTAGGGATTTTGTGCAAAAATAAATGCAGTTAGGGAAATATGTCTTTAACTGTTATTTATATGCATAAATGATTACTTTAACACTAATAATTAGGTAGATAGTTCATAGAGAGTTTTGTGAGAGCGGTCTTTGTGTTGGTGATAACAAAATGTGTTTCCATTGCATCAAACTCTTCAGGAACCAGACTTCTGTAGTTTTTCTGTTCCCCTTGTAGGAACAAATTAGAAAAGTGGATGGATATCTACTAAATAATTTGTTCTAGTAGGGAAGAAAGACTTTGTACATAGATAAACATAATGTAGGGGTTTGTTTATTTGGAGAAAGCGGACCATTTTCATCAGCTAAATATACCTATTTTTTGCATTCATCCTTCACAGGATTAGTGATAATTTCCTGATTTTAATTTAGAATGGAGTCGTGCTATTGTGTATGTATCCTTTGTAATTGTCATTATATTAGACACATCTTACAGATTTATACAAAGTATTTCTGAGCCAGATTCAGAGCGTAACTAAAATGAAATTGCCGTAGATTATATCTTTATATGTCTTTATATGTTTGGCTACAATCCGAATCCCAGTCCCCCCCTTTTTTTTTTGCTTTCTTCCAAGTGGTTAGGAATAATGTGTTTTGTTAAAAATCTAAAAATTCTTCAGATTTCCACTGAGTTTGAAGTGGCAGTCTGTGGCTTCAAACATTCAGTTTGAAGCCACAAAAATTTAGTAAAGGAACCTTTTACAATCTGAGTATAAGGCTGCATTAGTTACATATTACCATATCACCTTATTTGGCAAATTTTTTACTAAAATATTTTCTCAAAAGCCTGAAATCATCTCTGTGAAACAATAATTACACATAAATTTTGCACACTAGCTAAAGTTGACATAAGATTCATAGCTTTCAATTTGAAGTTAAAACATCATGCATCTGATGTACAGCATTCAATTTACTGGTAAACTAAACAGTAGATTTAATTGTTTGTTGTTTTTAAGCAATTTGGACTGGATTTAGCCATTTGTTAATTGTAAACACTTGATTAGTCTGAGTAAACCCGAACTGGATAATTCTGCACTTATTTGTAACCTTTACTGTTGTTGAAAAAACAAATCACTATCACTGCTATTTTTGATTTAGAGTAGAGGTGGGCCAGTTCTCATCCATATTGTAGATGTGTCTGGGCAGCACCACACCTGAAACAGAAAATTGAATTACCTCTGTGGTGTGTTTCTAGATTTCCCAGTTATTGATCCATTCGTGCAAATCAAGTTTTGTCAAGCTGAGAAGCATTTAAGAAATGCAGGACCCTTGAAATCTCCTCATCTTAGATGGTATCTGACTTTAAAACTGCTTTTAAAAGCCAAACGTGTTATGAAGTATTCATTGTTTGTGCATTATTAAAATAACAGGTTTGATTTGTAAGACATTTACCTTTAAGACATTTAAAAACGTGAAAAACAGGATTTCAAGTTTTCTTAACAATATTGTTGAAATTTGTTCTTAGCTGTTTTCATGTGAACCCAACATTTCATATAGCTTAATCTCTTGAGCTGCATGTTTTTTTAATCCCCAACTGTTTTCTATCTCAAACAGAACATTTTCTAATCACATTGAACACAAACGTCTCCAGGATTTACAAAGATTATTTTAACATAAACAACCTTTAAAGGGAATAGCAGTTGTTTGGATAAAAATTGTTATGTTAGATGTCAGAAGAGTATGATAAGATAAGTACAAATTTAAATGGCTGTGCAGTTCACCATGTTTGTATCCCACTCCAGTTTTGCTAGTGGATCATCACTAATTTGTAAAATAATAGATATAATCAGAATAAAGTCTTTGTCTTCATCTTTCGAAGTCAGTCAAACTTCACTAAATTATTAAATTATCTTGAAAATAAAAGGAGATATTTCAGTTAGGACATTTGGGACATTTCAATCAAGTATAAATGTGACCTTCCCTCATCAGAGCTCAGTGTGTTGAAGTGATAAACAGTTATAGAGGAGACATGTCCAACAATGGGTAGGCCTCCTGAGTAATGAGCCTCTCAGGGTCTCTGCTCATCTGCCAACCCTGTTCTGTGACTGGCAGTGCGTGGACGAGCTGTCCTCTGCATACTTGTGAAAATGCTGTCTCTCTTTACAAGCCTGTAAAAGGATAGGAGGGATCCTTTTACCACTGCCAATTTTGATGCGGAGGTCTACGAAACGGCATACTGCTACAGGTTCTCTACCCCAGCTTCAACCTTACACTGATTTTTTTCCATAAATCTATGAAGCAAGTCAAGTTGTAATGATAAAGAATATATCTAGGATAAACATCTGAAATTAAATGGTGATTAGTGAATCTTGGTAAAAGATACCAGTCAATCTTGTTGTAAAGATCAATTTTAACAAAGTGATTATATTAACAAAGTTTAATTTATACCATCAGACCTACATCAAAGTAGCTTTAATCAAGCGAACCTCCAGTACAAAACTCAGAGTCTACAAAAAGGGAAGAGTCCTCACGCAACCTTTTTATATTTAATCTCTCTGAATTCAGAATTAGCTTGCTGTATGCTTTTAAATGAAACTAAAAGTGCATGCTGTTCTTTCACCAGAGGAAGTCATTCTTTATACGGACAAAACATCTTTATTTTTCCAGGATGAGTCCTAATTCAAACTCAGGGTCTTTGTGTTAGTGGTTAGCACTGTGTTTAGAAATACAACAATAACACATGAGGGTGTTTTTTTTTCTTTTTCGTTTTTTTTTTTCTCAAACCCACTGTCCACAATTTGCATTTTAACTCACTGAGGCTGCACTAATGGGATGACCTTATTGTAACTCACGCTGTTATCTGCTTTTCAACAGCATCCCCGTTCGGCAGAGTTGTGTGGCCTAATTAAAGTATTGCTCTGGTAAAACAGGGGAACGAAGCGTTGATTAACAACACCTCGAGTGGCCCACAAGCCGTGGCTTTTATTAGATAAAACCACAATCATGTCCAAAGGTCTCACTTTAGTAAAAAGTGATATTGAGCACCTTGGATTATCTGATTACGGAGAATTATTCAGATGCCGGATCAGCTGTATCTGACTGCATTTAGTCCAAAGGTGTATATTTGGTGAGGTGTGAAGAAGACTGTAAAGGTTAAGGATTGCCAAGAATCATGTTTTAAGTTTCTAAGTAAAAGCTTCTGGATGTCAGGATATACAATAGAATAGAATAGAATAGAATAGAATAGAATAGAATAGAATTCAACTTTATTGTCATTGCATTGTGACAAGTACAAGGAACAAAATATATTGCATCTATCCAGAAGTGCTGTACAGGATGTAAATATATATTTACATGTATACAGTTATTGGGTGATTATAAAATATGGATTTACGTACATACGTACAGATTACAGACAGATATCCAGCTATGGTTGAGAAGTGCATGTAAGTGGTGTTGGATCCATGGGTTGTTATTGCTTGTTCTTACTAATTGCTTTGAGAAGTTACAGTTAATCATAGTAAAAAACATTTTAGCTACACACATATCTGTAAATGCTTCTGGAAACTGAAAGAGTGCTACTTAGATTTACTTTTAAATCTATTGTTCTAGGCAAGGCAAGGCAAGTTTATTTGTAGAGCACATTTTCGTGTACAAGACAATTCAAAGTGCTTTACATAAAAAAAAGGTCAGAAAATGAAACAATAAAATCAGCTTTCAATTTTAAATAAATAAAATTAAAATAAAATAGTAATAATAGTACTCAGTTGCTATATGCACAGTTAAATAAGGCTGTTTTCAGCCTGGATTTAAACAACGGCAGAGTTGAAACCTGTCTCACTTCTTCAGGAAGGCTGTTCCAGATTGTTCTACTCCTATGTTGCTAAAACAATATTATTCTACATCTTGCATCATGAAGTTGAGAAAAACAAGATCACCTGGAAAGAAAGTCGAGGTTTTAAATTCTGTCATTTCAGACAAGCAAAATGGAGCCAAGCTTAATCTAGCAAAATGCTCTATCCCTCACCACCCTCCCCCACAACAGGAAAAAAATATATTGGCAGAGGAAGCCGACTCACTTGGGATGCTCAGAGATGACGGGTGATGGATTCAGAGCAGGGCTGGACCTCTTTGCTTGTTGTGGAGCAGATGGCCCTCCTTGCTGCTCAGCCCAGTGTCCCTCACTTCTCATCTGTTGTCCCAGCCTTCACAACCATATAAGCATTTGTATGTGCTTCCCTCACATTGTGTTTGGGATCTGGCTAACTGTTGAATTGTTTTTTTCGCAGTTCCAATTTGGTTTGGACTTTTCTACTGTTGTACAATATTTAGGGTCCAAGGACTTAATATTTTATATCTGCGAATATTGTCAGTATGACGGTTTAAAATAAACAAAGCTCTTCAATGTTCATTGATTTCTGTTATTTTGGCCTTCAATGTCTTTTATAAGCCGGTGCAATGTGTATGGTTTAATCAAACCTAATGAAGTCCAATAAATCTCTCCAACCTTTTAAGGTAAAAGTGTGTCCCCTTATTTGTTTGTTTTTTTCCCTTTGCTACAGGCTACAAAATTGGACCATACCAAATTCTAAGACCCTTTTTCTTAACCTTGTACAAGAACTACAGAACTACGCTTTCAAAAAATATTGATTCATGATTTAACAGGTGAACAATTACTGTTCCGCGTTACGACAAAGTGGTCAGAAAACCAGTTTGTGATAAGAAATAAAATGATTCAACATCTTTCTGTAGTTCGTCTAGAAAGTTAACTGGGCTCCTGCTTCTCTTCTTCCCCTCAGGTGACGTACCTGCCTCCCCCATGGGGAGAGTGCGAGTCCAAAGCTTTGGAGTCGGGCTTCTTTCAGGTCTACAGTGTAACGGCCTGCAGAATTGACTGCGAAACTCGGTACATTGTGGAAAACTGCAACTGCAGGATGGTGCACATGCCTGGTAAGCACCGCTGTTGTACTATGTGATGATGTATTGAGCGCCCATTCATCAACAAGAGTTTTCAGCAAGGTTGCAGTATTTTCGAGCATCATATTGATATGACAAATCAATACTGGATTACTTGTTGGCCTTCTAATAAGCCCCATGAGTACAAGGTGTATCTGGGAGGTACAAGGAGGGTGTTTCTCACAGAAATTATCACTCATGCACGTGTTTATGCTTAGTTTAGGTTTTGCAATAAGTTCATGTTTAAGCACCAACAGTGATTTCATTTCTACTGTAATGTAGAGTATTTAATTTGTTCCCAGGTGATGCCTCCTACTGCACCCCTGAGCAGTATAAAGACTGTGCTGAGCCTGCCTTGGGTAAGTCATGAATACAACTCGAACAGAAACACAGGGAGAGATCAAGTCAAAAGTACATATCTTTTTAATTATCACAACCTGTTAAAAAACAATCTGGTCTGAGAACAATTAAAAAGTACTCCTACTCTTCAGAAATTCATGACAGTATATTCAGCCATCTAATCAAACTGTGCAGAAGTTTCGCTGTACATTTGCTGACCCCTCATCACACTGCTGAAGTATAAAGGATTTTGATGGCAGCCAATCTTTCCCTTTCTTTTTTTTTCTGGAGGTCTCAAGTTTGTAACCAGCACCAGAGTCGAGTGGGACCACATTTTTAGAGTTCAATTTAATGCATCGATAGTCAGTGAGATAATACTTTACATTGCCTGGACTATAGTAAGTAGATGGAGACATGTAAAAAGTTTTAGCAGATTCTTCACTTATATTCAAGATATTATGTGAGGTGAAGTAAAATACAATGCACCTCTATAAACTTCAGATCGCATTTGATCAGGATAATACATTTTTTTAACATACACAATAAGGGTAACAGGTATACATTGACACATACGAAGCAGCTCAGTGTCATAGACATAGGGGACATATATTAGCACAAACACTAAGGATCTATCTTCTGAATTAATTTTCTATTCCTTATTTTCAGGAAACACAAGTACATACAAATAAAGATGATTTTTTAATGAATATTGTGAGCTCATAGTAACGGATCCAAATATTGATAACATTTTATAAGTAAATAACTTCTTTACTAATTAAAACAAATGAAAAATAAAATACACCATTAGCACAGATTTAAGTTTGTTAACTAATATAGACGTAATATAGGGAAAAAAACTAGCTGTGTAACAATTCTCCAAATGGTGACCGGAAAGAAATGACTGTTGGTGTCGAGACGTAAACCGAATTAACATAATATCAGAAATAGGTGAAATTGGATTTTTTACTGGGGGGAGAAACTGAAAGATGGATATAACAAAACCAGCAGCATTAAGGGCTGCTCCATGTGGTAAATCAACACTTTCATAAAAATATCCTGGTTGTTCCTGCTTCAATGTCCTTCATTTCATAAATGCAACACTAAATATTTGTAGGGATTCATGAGTGTGTGTTTCTTACATGCTGTATTGTTACTTATAAGATTAAGCGCTTTTCAGTTCGATTTTTTTCTTTAACTGTTCATTTGAATTGAGTCTTACATTCATAAAACTAACTTAGGATAAAAAAACTTTGACTCTGGAGGTGTATGTTGTGTCTTCACATCTCGTTCCTAAAATCTTGGAAACGAAATCGTGGAAAACCTTTGAAAAGGGGAACTAATCAAAAGTTCCTAATTAGAATTGATTGTGAAGAATCAATCGCTTGCATTTATCATGGTTGCCTTTTACAATAGGTTTGGACAGTGTCCAATTCCTATTCTATTTAAGGGTTAACTGAGTAATGCTAGAGTATATGATACTAATTCCCCCATGGAACCTACTTTAAATGATTCAAATTAGAACTACAAGTTAAAACTTGATCTTCAGCAGCTCTTATAAAAACACTCTCCCGGTTAATATTTTTGGCATTGATTGGGAGGCTCAGCCATGTTTGCTTGCCCAATTTTGAACAATTATGAATTTTTTTTATCTTGTGCATGGCTAGCTAAATATGTTTTCCATTCATTTAGAGAAAGGCTACTGAGGTAATTCTGATGCTGAGCACTCAGTGACATGCACAGAGCACTTTTTTCTGTAGCAGACCATTTATTTTATTTTATTTTTTTCCGTATTACTTATCCACACGCAATTAACCAAACTATAATGTTACATTGGGGTTATAAACTAAATATTTTACAGCAAAGACTAAACATGCCATAGAAAATGCTTCAAATGTAAACACTGCCAGTAACATATGGGATGTGTGTGCTTTGATTGAAATAGATGTTTAGAAAGAAGCTATAAAGGTATGCATGTTTCCCGTGATGCATTGTCAGAACATTGTAGCTTTGGTAGACAAATGAACTCCATATTGGAGCAGCAAATTGAGCCTGACCTGCAGAAACTTCATTTGTGGAAAACATATGTAAATGTTGAGAAAAAAAACTGATAAGAGCCACTACAGAATCCTGAGTGGTAAAGGCAGGTTTGTTTGTTTTTTGTTTTTGTGACAGGACATAGAATCGGTTACATGAAATATTGCCTTGAACTCTAGATCAGCTTATGTGCTTAAAGTCAAATTTCAGTTTCACCAACACATTTTGGACTAGCCCTGCCAGAGTACAAATAGATGTTTATGGAGAGTCTATGAAAGATAGATGGAGATTAGTGATGTCAAGAAGGCATTCCAGCCTAAAAGAGTTGGACTTTTACGCTGGAATGCCATCTTGACATCACCATATGACAAAGGATAAAGCATCAAAATATCATAGGAAACATGCAAAAAGCTTTCCAGCCATCATAAAAAGGGTTTGATTGCTGTAATGACAATGATGATTTTTCAATTAGATTGTAAATCCCAAAAATTATTGGAGCACTTATTTTTATTGTTTGTTGTCTCCTGTAAGCTCTTGCTAGTGTTTGTTAGAAGTTTAGTACCAAACAAGTGTAGCATGAAGAAAGTTTTTTTTATTTAAAAGTTTATGTTAACTTTTTCAAAAGTTTACTGAATGGTTTCTAACCCTGTCGACTTAAACAACAGGAACAAATATAGCGCAACCCATTCTCCTCTCGCAGCTCTCTGTACAGCCCCCGCAACTTTCATCAACTTGTGAATTTTTTCTCCAAAGCCAGAAATGTTTCTGAAAAGCCACAAAAAAAGCAATTGCTTTTTTGCTTTAAGCAATTGCCATCAAAGCTTTACACAAAGCCTATTTTGACTAAACACAAAGCCAGGAAATAGGAAGTTATACTGTATAATACAGGAAAACAAGCATATTAGGTGTGTTTCCCTGCAGTTGGCTACAATATTTTGGAACTATGTACCTTTCAAAGTTCCAACACAATCAGCAACATTCAATCATGGGATCCAAATAAATCTTTATTCAAACTCCAAATGCTAATTTGATACACCCCGCAAAGGATGCTGCTCACACCACAGTTGGATAGAATGGCAATATCTTTTTAACTGTGTCACTATTGCTTTCTATTATGTAATTTGACTAATCTTACATTTTAGTAAACAGACATCTCAAATGACTCTGTCTGCCTATATCTCAGTTTGCCATTTCTGATGCAACAGTAAAAAAATCAGTTATTCAAAAATGGTCCAATAATTTATTGATATCATTAGTTATAATCCAGTAAACTTATTTTTAATATGTGGCCATATTACCCAAAAAATGATGGGAATGAAGTTTGCTTAATGCATGTGCTTTAAGGAGCTTAAAGTAATCTGTTCTAAGAGAAAATGTGTGAAAAAGTAGAGAAAGGTTTCAAGGCTCGTACAAAGAATATCTCTTTTAAATGCACAGAGCAGTGCTCCCATGAATCCAATAACGTCACATTTGAATAAAGAATAAACTACCGCTGTGAAGCTGTATTAAATTCTCTCTCTCCCTTACATGTCTGCATGTGTCGTGCTATTATTGCACCGTAGGGGGGAATCTGCATATTGCTCTGATCTGAAGGTCTGCCACAGTGCTGCTTGAGTGAGGTGCAGCCCTGAAAGCATTGACCCATTTTATCTTCCATTCAAAGAATAACCAATGAATTTCATGGAAAAAACAAAACTGAAATCCAATGATTTCTTAAAACTGTGATGGAAAATTGTTTCGGTTATGACGTCTATTGAAACCATTTAAAAAATCTCTAACTTTAGGACTAGTGCTTTGGTGTTACCGACACTTTTGATCGAGCTATATTTGAATGGTTTGTGTCTCTTTAAATTAGCATCATCGCTGTCATAGTTTTTCCTATACCAGGCTGTAGGCGTCACACACAACTATCCACAGAGGGAGTTTTTCTGCCAAAGCAGAGGCCTGAATGCTGCTTTCTGTGGCAAAAATGTGTTTCTGTCAGGGTGAAGGCTGTTTCAGCAGAAGCTTCTTGAGGGCATGTTTGTGTTCGCAGCTTTACATTCTTTCCCTCTGTGATGCAGACTATGACTTACGCTGTCATTAGAGCTTCTGTGGAGCAAACATTTACTCGACCTGAGCGGCTGTGTAAAATGGGGCAGTGTTAAGAAGTCATGTTAGCTCTCCTTCTGTCCTTGTGTTGTTTTTCCTTTTTATGCTTGACCTTTGAATTCAGGTGGAATACAAAAGCGAAATGTCAGATACACTTGGCTTCTTAAAGCTCAGAGCATGTAAAGGCAGAGGCTAAAGCAAGTTACTTCAGTCTGAAACTGATCCGTTTTCCACAGTTATTAAGAAAAAAAGTACAAAAATACCGTTTTCGTATGACTTTGCAACTTAAGCTGATGAGTATCATTGTCATGCTGAAAGAACATAGAAGGCAACACAAGACACTGAAAACGTAATGAACTGCAATTAGACGCATCTCATTATTATTCTGCTATGAATTACTAGATTCATATCGTCCCCCATCAACCAAGAACCTCAGGCCTAATTTTGATGCAGCTTTTTAATGGGACAAAGAGATTAGCAATGTTGTCAAAACTTTGTTGGCTCAATAAAATCTTGGCCTATCACTCCCGACCAGTTTGAGACAGTAATTCATCCATTTATTACTATTAGATTGTGGGTGTTCATCAGACATTGCTAATGTGTCTGCAGGCTGCACAAACTGCAATAGCTCACCTTCTGACTGAGGGCTCAATCATATCAGTCCTGAAATAGAAACCTTGTACTGGCTTCATGTTTTTTTTACAGAATTCAGTCTAAAATTGCTTTGCTAACTTTTAATGCTAATGGTTTGGCATGATACTTTTGTAATATTCTTTACTTTTTAATTATATTTCTAATTAAATAAATTCAGGCCATATGTTTTAGTCAGTATCTATCTTAATTTATAATATTAAGCATCACTGGCTATGTAAAAGAGCATGGATAACAGAGCAAATGTTGTAATTTTGCCTGCACATCATTGTATTGTATAAAATGTTCTGACTGCATGATCGTTGCCTTTTTACTGCACTTGTGGGACCAACATATTCAGTCATAAAGCTTAGATAAACTAGTAAGAAACATTGAACAGTCCACAGATTATTTTTATTTATTTATTTTTTAACTCTATTTATATACATCTCTTACGTATCTAATATCTTACTGTAATACAATATGATTTAAAATGTTCCCTGTGTGTCATAATTTTAAATTAATGTCTTCATTGCTTGATTTGCAAATTACCTTTCTTTTGGTTCTTTTTTTATAATATTTTATTATCAAATCTTGGCCAAGGTCCTTAAAATAAGAGTTATTTTTCACTGTTATGGTTTAAATGTCTTGAGGGTAAGGCCTTAATGAAATTTGCACAGTGTCAGCACAATATTCATGAATCCATCAGAAGCTCAGAATTATAATTAATAATGTGATGGATCACAGGCAGCTAATGCCTTTTAAAGTTGATGTGTCAAAATATATATGAAACTGTTGATAGAAAAGATTATGTGTCTAAAATGTGTCCCACCTCTGTAAACTCCATTCCTTCCATCTACAATTTCATTTCATTTCCTCTGCAAAAATGTCTGCATCGCCATTACCATTTCTATCCAAAGCTAAACTGTCAGCTGTGGAGAGCAGCAGCTGCATGTGCAGGACACCGTGCAACATGACCCGCTACAACAAGGAGCTCTCTATGGTCAAAATTCCTAGCAAGACCTCAGCGCGCTACCTGCAGAAGAAGTTCAACAAGTCAGAGAAGTATATCTCGTGAGTACCTGAAATTCCTAACCCAATGTGTAAATACGTGACTGTGATGTTGGACTGATGGAATAACTTATACATTAGCAAGTAACAACTTATAGGTTATATAATTTAGGATTTTAACAGTATTTTTTGTTTAAAACTAATTACTAAATTGAGTTGTGATGAAAATTAAACAAATATGTCATGAACCCAATTCACTATAATTTTTGTAATGCTCATTAAATGTAACACTGACATTTTTGTTAACCAATATACAGATCATTTATTCATATTCATACACATATGTTTATTTTTGACCTATCTAACATCTTTAGACACTAAGCAGATGGTTCTCAAAACTGTATAAACCTATCCCTATTTTATCTTTTTAAAGCCACCAAATTCATTGTTTTTAACTTTGACTTCATATTATACCCAGCAAAAAGTAGTTTAACAATTTGAATTAAAGGGAATGTGGTGACAAGTTTAAAATCCTTGCAAATATAAAGTGTGTTGTGCATTTCTAACTATTCCTTCGTTGCTTTTTACTTTGTTGAAAAACTATCCAGAAAGACAACATATCCGGCAATTACGGCTAGAAATCTTTGGGGCATGTACCTACCAGATGTGCACATCTGGAATTATTTTGCTTATTCTTCTTTAAAGATATAAAAAACTGGATTTAGAGTGTGTGAACATACAGTAATTTGATTTCGGCCTTCATTTCAACTGGGTATTCTGACACAAATACAACAAAAACAAAAATGTGATGTTCTGATTTATGCTGACAGTTGCTGTTCTATTGGAACGTAAATCTCTACCCCAGAATCAAGTCTTTGTTTGTTTTATTAATGTTTCTAACAAATCCACAAGACTTTCATGGAGGAGCTTGATTTCTACTGAAATCCGATTAAAAAATAAGTGTACACACACATATGTTTAATAATGATGTAACATCTGAAGGCAATTGGTTGAACTGGAGTTTATTTTAGTATGAGTAAAGGGGAATTAAAACTATGGAAGCCCATTTCCGGCACACTGATGAAAAAAATATATATTTACGTCGCATAATTATGACCTAGCTATCACATTATTATGAGATAGTATCTTATAATTATGACTTAACTATCTCATTATTATGAATTAGGTATCTCATTGGTATTCTGGAAGCAAATCCTTACCATATTTAAAATGAAAACCTAATTCTAAAAATGCTTTTTCATTTTAAGAATGTGGCTACATTAATTGACTCAAAAATTAGTAATCGATCATCCTATTTGCATTTGCATTTCTTCTTCAGGACTGCACATTTGCCCCATAATCCAAAAAATACAACATTGCTTTTTTGTTCTCGAGGTCTGCCCGCAAACTTATGCCTATACCTCGAAAATGAAAAAGCATTCTGAGTGGCGGGGGCAGTAGAGTGACGTCAGTAGGCTCTGTTCTTCAGCTCCCTGTTGACTGAGCTACCTATATCTATGGAGCAACCCATCTTGTTCGGTAGGGGGTGCTGTGCACATCTGCATTGCATTACATTGCAAACTTGCTGGGATATTGATTGAATCGCTTTTTGGCACGAAAGCGGGTCTTTAGCATCACGGGTCATGGCGCTTTCTGTTCAAACACATTTTAAATTAGCTAAACAGGTAGAACATGGCAGTAGCTTATTTTCAATGCAAAAGATTATGGAGCTTCTCCGACCACAGCTCTGACAGCTGAATGATAGGTCGAGTCGCAGGAGTTACAGATGATTGGAGAGAGAGAAATAGAGCAAGACATTGAGATTGTCAATGTTTTTAATCATAGCAGTGCTGTATATACTGATAAAGGGGACACACAGCTTAGAATAAGCCCTATATAGTACAATATTTGTTTAGGTAATTTGTTAATTTGCATAGTTACTTTTAAATGACCACATTCTCAGAAAATAAATTGTTTTTATTTATATTAACCAGAGTCATTGAGAAATGTACTTTATTCAAGGACAGAGGGGCAAAATCTAAGGGCAAAAACTAAACCTGTAAATAAACTAATGTTTCTTTTTTTAATAAAATGTTTTAATAATGTTTTTGTTTTAATTTATGTAAATATACTTGTTTGATACATTCCCTTGCTTTTTGGTATATGTATATTTTTGACTTATAATAGGATTATCAATTATTGATTTCACTCACAATCAAATAATGCAGCCCCATTCTTAAAATGACATTCTTAAAATGAAAAAGCATGCTTTCATAATAATAATGAGATACTATCTCATAATAATGAGATACTATCGCATAATAATGAGATGGCTAAGTCATAATAATGAGGTAGCTAAGTAATAATTATGACATAACGTCTCATAATATTCATATAGCTTAGTCATAATTTTGAGATAAAATCTTTTTTTTTTTTATCAGTGTGGCAGAAATGGGCTTCCATACAAAACAGTGCATGACACATGTTCCTTTTTTTCGTTTTTTAAAACAATTAAATATGCACTTAAAATATATAAAACTGATTACCTGAACTAGGATGCATGAAAAATAAATCTGACCATATTTCACCGTTTTGCAGCGACAACATCTTGGTCTTGGATGTGTTCTTCGAAGCTCTGAACTACGAGACCATCGAGCAGAAAAAAGCCTATGAGGTGGCGGGGTTGCTGGGTAAGTCTGCTTGATTGGCCAAACCTGAATTCATCACTCATTCATGAATTAATAATAGACTTGCATCTGATTATCTTAATGGTAACGGGTCCCCTAGACATATTTTATTTATCAGAAAAGGCAATCTACCTGACAGCATATTTCCAATAGTTGAGAAAAATACAGAAAAACGTTGATGTCTATCACATCTGTTACAGAAAGCCTATAATTGCTATTCTTTGTGAGAACTTATTTGATGAGTTAGATCTGTGTATGTCAAATATGTGCAATTAACCCAAAAGGGAATAATTAAAACACCAGAAAAATAATGGCAATATTTTTAAATAAACCAAAAGATATGCGGTAGAATGTTCACAACACCTGTATTTTTTATAAATCACGTAAATATTGTCACCAAGTTCAGTGAAGAGAAAGATAAGATAGGAAGAAAAAAAACAAAGAATTGCAGCAAACGGTTACTAACACCAAGTTTCGAAGGTTTTGTACTCATATTCACCAGGTCTAAAATATTAATACATATAGTTTTGTTTTGTTTATGGTTTCTGCTGCCTGTTTGCTTGAAGCACTAATAAACATGAAGCTAGTTCTGTGAAGCAAAGCTCTATGTATTCTTTTTTTCGTGACTTTTCATAGGTGACATTGGAGGACAGATGGGTTTGTTCATCGGAGCTAGCATCCTCACCATCTTAGAACTTTTTGACTATGCTTATGAGGTGAGTGTCATACCATTTTAGTTTTGGTTCTACACACACAGTTTCCACAAAGTGAAATGGACATTATTGTTTTATAAACAAGCCATTGCAGGGCTTTTCTAGCATCCTATTTCCGTTTATTTTCCATCTTTTACTGTAAAGAGCTAAAGCACCAAACACATATCCCGCTGAAACAAGAGTCAGTGTCACACTAAAAGCAGATAAAAGCTGAACTTGCATTCAACCTGAATGAAACAAAGGGCCATGGGTTTTAAATTTCCATTACCTTTTCTCAGCTGAAGGCTTTTTTAAGGCTTTTGCATTGCTTACACAAGCACAAATTTCTGATGAGCGCACTTTTTTGAGGTTTCAAAAATTTCTAAAATCATTTGTAAAGATTGTCTTCTCTTTTTTGCTTTTATTCTGAAGGCATAGTTGAGTCCTTGATATTTGAAACCCTCAATTCACGAAGTTCTAACACTCCAAAGCTAACTTTAGGAGCTTTTATGCTGGAACACTTTGAATGTTTTGTTGCTCTATATCCCATCAATGTTCATCTGGACTGCAGTCAAATTTTTGCACTTAGTATTACAAAGAAGAAACATTCGGAACCTTTTGCTACAAACCTGAGTTTTCTATCTTCCTTTGTGATCTACAGGTGATAAAAGAAAGATTACTGGACTTACTGAGCAGAGAGGAGGAAGATGAGAGTCATGCCGAGGAAGTGGTAAGTCCATTGAATGTTTATTTAAAGTTGTCCAGCATGTGGATTTTATGTAATTTACTTCCACTTCTTATTCAAAGAATGTTCATTTCTGTCTTAGAAAAAAAACCCATCTAAAACAGAAGCAGTGTTTAGATACAATATTATAATTTTCTAAGCTGTAAAAAAAAAAATCCAATTTGAGTGATGGGGTTTAATTCTAGTGTGCAATGATTGCCCAAATAAATTGTAACTGTGAGAAGGGAGGTACAAGTGTGGTCACCTCAAGGGCAGAAAACAGTATTCCGTGTGTGTCGCATGTCCCTACGCAGGTCTGAAAACCCGGCGGCCGAACCAAACTTCAAACTGAGAACTTACAACACAGTTCACACAAATAAGATGTCACTCTTCATATAATTGTGACCCTTACCTTTGCTTAAGGCAGCATCAAATCACACTGTTTTCATTTAAGGCGAAATAAATATTCTTAGCATCAGAGATAACCTAGCCTTTTTTTTCCTGTGTGGGTTTTGAAAATAGAGCAACAAAAGGGTAAATAGCATTGACAAGGATAAAACAGTTGGCTGCAAAAGTAGTTCAGAGAATCTGCACTGTCTGATTGGTGTTCAGATACCTTTGTTTTGGAGGCTTCCCTGGCACTCACTGCTAATTTACACGTTAAGATTTTTTTTATTTTGATAAGAAGCTGCACAACAGCATATTTAATTTCAGCTGACAGAAATTGATAAAAATATATCAAAGTCCACATTAGTGAACACATCTTTAAAAAGACAATAGAGGATGCTGTCTGAAGAACAGTTTTTAGACCTCAAATGCTGGACTAGCATTCAGAGTCAGTCACAGAATCACCAAAGAAACATGCTTTCTATGAAATGACTGAGAATGAAAGTAGTACTATTTCTTCGTGTTTCTCTGAAAACATTATGTCCAAGAGAGCTTCTTTAACCCTCTACTGCTCATCTTTACTTCTAGCTCAAATACAACTATTCATTGTAACAGAAATAATGTTTAGGACTTTTGATTTGTTGGTATATAAAGTGCCTTCACTTTGTTACACAGACTTACAAGGTGAGTGCTTGCATGTGTGTTCCTGCTTCAGCTCTATAGCTTTTGAAAGTCTTTCCATCTTTTTTTCTCAGAGTTCCTGTGACCCGGTGGGAAACCACTCAGAATCCATCAGCCACACGGTGACGGTCCCCCTGGAGACGACGTTGGGCACCCTGGAGGAAATTGCCTGCTGAAGCCCCCCCTCACCACCACCTTACTCCAACCTATGAGCATATCCAGGAGTGAATGAAGTATGCCTCTACAAAGTTTTGCTACAGCTCTCCATAGCAGCATCCTGCAAAAACCTTAAACGAAAGGGAGTTAGGAGGCAAGGACTCGAGAACGAGTTTGACTAGAAACATCTTTGTGCTCTGTCACAGCCTTCCGTCTGAGGCAGTAATGAGGATTAAGGAGCTGTCAGCTGGATTTTTTAGCTTTTTCTTTTACCCTCGACTGTTGTGAGGGACGGGGAGACTCCGCTGTGCCAGCCCTCTCTGGGATTTCCACATATATGCACAAAGAATATCAGAGACTGTGTGGAACACATTCATATTAAGGGTCTAATCTATTTGCAGTATATCTATGTAAAAAAAAAAAAAGTTGATATGTTGCTCACTGCCAAAATAGCTGTTATAAATTGTTCTCCAAACTGCATGTGTTGATCTATCTTGCTCTCTTTGCCAATACATATGCTGGACTTGCAGCTTTAAAGTATGCGTGCCATTTTGTCTTTCTATCTGCATAACCGTCCTGTGCTAAAGGTCCAGGTGAAGAATCAACATTTGAATGTACAGACTGAATAGATGGTTGTCAAAGTCAACAGTCTCAAGCAATTGGTCATTTTTATTTAAATATAAATGACAGTGTTAGCCGCAAAGTATTTATTTTGGCTCAAAACAAAATCAAGAATTTTTGGGGGGTTTTTCCCAACAGAAAATAGTCAGATATAATATTTTTCTGCACACATTGTGATACTTACTATTACGTGCTAATTTAAGGTGAAATGGTTTTAATGCTGTTTGACTCCTTTAGTGTTGGGTTTTTATTTACACGCCCTATTCAAGGAATGTCAGACCCCAACTATAATTTTCTAACTTGTCGCTACTGCATATCACAGGAGCACTCAGCTAATTGACATGGAGTGTAAGGTTAATGTTTAAGGTGACTATTAATGTTTTTTTCAAATGTCCCTTTATTTTTATCCTTAACCAAAAAAAAAATCACAGGCTTAGAAATTACAATTAATATAAAACTAAAACAGAACCAACATAAGGAGACAGGCTGATTAAATCAGTTGAGCTTGCTGTGTAAACTGTACATAGGATTTTAATTTTAATTTTTTCCTCATGAAATGGATAAACAGGAAAGATATTTGATGCAAATAAAAGACAGCTTTGGTGAAACACCAGGTCAGCGGTGTCATTATATTTTTGTTGGTTCTGTTAAATCTGGAGTTCTCTGTATGTTCAGTAATGATGAGTAGCATTTGGGTTGGCTGAATGTGTAAAAATGTTGCCGATGCTCTTCTGCTGGCGTCAGATGTCCTCCTCAGATGAGATTTACCTGGTTCTTTTAGAAACTGCAGATGGCTCTACACCAAAAGCGTCTTTGTGACTGTTTAGAAGATTTAGTGCGCCTGAATTTCCTATTTCCGGTCCATGATCATCCTAGCATGGTCTCCGTCATCAAAATAATGCGTGTCGCAGGTAGGGATGAATTCAAGTGATATGTGATACGGATTGAATTATGTGTGGTGTAGCCTGCTGTCTCTGTGTACTCTCTCCTGTCGTGGCTTCTGACGAACGCGCTGCTCTGCCAGCCTGAGGGAACATGAGACTGATGTGTCTCGCGGTGGCAACAACACTGGCTGTTTCCTCTCACTTCTTTGGCTTTAGTTGTCACTGCAGGACAGCGTTTATTTTCCTCATTGTTTGATGCAGCATACAGTGTGTGTTTTTAATGTATAATGATTAAATGAAAAAGATGTTTTACAGTCATTTGTGTCTTTGTGGTTTTAACACGTACTAAAAACTAGCCTGTTTAGATATTTAAAAATTAAATGTCTAATTACCCTCTTTGTTTTGTAGTAATGGGGGAAGATGAGAAAAACAAGAGCTTAAACTGCCTACCAAATGTAAGTCCTATCGTTCCTTAGGGTCAGTAAGCCTCTTTCACAAAACAATTTGACAATTACATTTCTTCTGACCGTCTGTGTTTTCCAATAGTGAGGCAGGATGGGAGATTAGGTGAGCCCACCACTTCTGCACATCTCACCACTTAGCAAAGTAGTATAACGAGCGCTACAATTTGTTTTATCATTTATTAACCGATAAGGCTAAATAAAATGTAGTCAAAAAAAAAACTACCTTCACAAGTCAGATGATTAGTAAATAGTTTCCTATTTTGTGTAGGTTTATACCACCAATAGTTCTGCAAAGTTGGCTTAATTTATAAAAGCTGAAATCCAAGGAGGAAATGGCTGGTTTAGAAGATCAGAGTATGATTCAAAAAATGCAGCAAGAACTGTTTAGACAAAGAGATTTCAGTAAAAATAAAACTTAATTCTCAATTCATTATTTATCCTTATATAAACCCCCCTTCCAAGGTGTCCAAAAGGAGAGAGAGAAAGGGGGGGGAGTCATGCTTACAGTGAAAACCTTTACTAGTTAAACGCTGTGTGATAGAGTTTATTGTTCTCAGCCGTTCATCTAATGAAAATATGACATTTAAGATTAGAATATTACAGTAAAGGGGTAAACCTTTTGAATACAGGGTTAATGAAAATTATTTTCCATACCTTGTTGAATGTATTTATCAAAAGTATCTAAAAAGTATCTAAAAAAACCAAATCTAATTTGTTAAATATGACTGTACATCATTTCTTAACACTTATTTTCTTCGGTTTCCTATTTGCCTAAGAAGCCCTATGACTTTTAATTATGAGCGAAAGCATTCATTAATGAGATTTAATTTAAGATGAAAATTGCCTCGTTGTTAGATGTTGAATGAGTTTTGCGATAAACTGGAATGTGAGGGAAATTATCCTCATGGGGGGGGCTTCAAATTTAGTTTAAATTCAATCCATTGCAAAAGCTTTATTGTTATAGATAACTGTTATGTAAAATGACTATTTTTTGTTTACACAAAATCCTATTCCACACATCTCTTGGGACTGCTATTAGAGGCGGCGGTTCAGCCTCACTTCAATCTCGGTTCATTTAGCAGTTACTTATCTGTCAGAAATTGCCTTCGGGTCAGGGATAGTGCATCAGCAACTTACAGAAAACACCACCAGACATGTATAGGTGTTAAACACAACTATGGAAAACTAAGAATCAGATTTTCTGGTCTTTTTTTGTGTTTAATGAAGTACTTTTGTTTCCTTAAAGCAAATATGCTTTTAAAATATTTGATGCTAATATTTTCTGAAGCGTTTAAAAACAAAGAGGCTATTTAAAGTTTTGGTTACAGAAAAGTATTTTTTTTATTTTTTTGCAAAATAATTTGTACTGTTCTGGTTTATGTTTAGGTGAGGTGTGATACATTTTCATTTCCGTGCACCCAGTACAGTTAGAAAGTGGACAGAGGTTCATGTTTTGATGTATTCTTTGAAACAAGCGCACTGATTAGTAGACGTCAAAGACATTTTTTCCTTTTTTTATGCACAGGAGTGATCTGTAAATGTTTTAGGGATGACGAATACTGCTGTGGTTGTCGAAGCTCAAGAAAACTGTGGCAATACCATTGATTGTTTTCATAACTCATTTGAAATTTTTCCCGTTAAAAAATTTCCTTCTTATTGGGTTTCTGTGTGCATCACTCATTTTAATAAATGGCTTCTGTCCCCCTAGACATTTACACAATTTACCAGTATTGTAGCTGTACATGGAGCCTGGGCTTATACTACTTTAGTCTAGTTAAACAGCTTTTCTTTTTCTGTCTGCGTAGATACACCTTTGTTTTTCTTTCTACATTTGTTGCTCTCTGTAATGGTGTTTGTGGTATGGGATGTACCACAAATGCACAGTGAGCCTAACTGATAGGACTGGGCTCATCAAAAATTGGTCTGCCTTGCAGTCCTGTTCTGACAGAAGTAATTGTTTGATGGATAGGTTTTGCAGGAAACATTCAAATTTAAAATTATTTTATTCTAATGTATCAACCTGGGTAAAAGTGGGTTTCCCTCTGGATATGCAGAAGATGTGGATAATAAAATACATTAAAATTTGTCTGCCTTGATCTCCTTTATTGTTGCTTAATTTTTCATGAACTGCCTCCACCCTTTTCATGTTAAGTAAATGTTTGGCCACTGCTGTAAAAAAAATAACAAAACAAAAAAATATATATATATACAAAAATAATCGGTGAAGTAAATGAAGAAGAAAATATAAGAAAAATACAATGCTGCCTATTAAAAAATATAAAAATCTAATCAAGGATCTGTGAGATGTCACCAGAGGTGTGGGCCCTGGTATTTGCAGGGTTTTATGACAGGAACTGAACATGAATACCTTAAATCCGTTCAAAAGAGGGGCCTCTAATTTAAAACACTTATACTACTCTGTATTAATTATTTAGACATTAAATATCCTATACTGTAGTATGCATTAGGATGCACAGTAAAAACTGCCTTGGCACTGTTAAAAAACTCAACCATCGTCTTCTTTTTTCTTTTTTTTATCTGTGCTCTAACAGGTTTAGCCAACTATCAACAAGGATAATATTGAAATTCTGGGTCCTTCTGCCATGCCTTGTTGCATAACACAATATTCAAGGCTCCTATGTTGACTACTTTGTAAACACTAGCCAATAGCATTTTAAATTACATGTGCCTAGGTAACTAAATAGAAATGCATATGGAAGAACATAAAACGGATAAAAACCATATTTTAAAATCCAGTTTATTTAAATACATAACTTTTTTCCCTTCTATGGTCTGGGGTCAAATTAGTCTATACTTTTCCTGTATAAAGTCACATAGTATTAATTCAATTGTTATTAAAGTAATTTCCAAATACCTGAATAATGATACATTAAATAGTTTGATATGTATTTTTCTTTTCTTTTTTTTCTTTTTCTTTCAAAATCAAATGTGTACCCTAAAACAATTTTGGTAAATCTAGATGATAATTTCATGACTTTGTAAGCTTGTAATGAATAGACAACATTTGAGGTAGTTACAGAGCCTTGTCCATGCATGTGTTGTAAGACTTCAGCCTTCTTTGATCTCATTGAAAAATGTAACGCATTATATCAGAAAGAGGATTTGGGGCACAACAGGTTAATGTCATCATGGGTTAAAATTCCAGTTTCCCCAAAATGCTAGATTTATGAAACGATAAAAGGCCGGAGATATTTACAAGTCTTTACCAAGATAAGATTTGAATCCAATTACAGTTTCTAATGCTAACATTTTGTCTTATCTTTCCATCTTGTCTTTCCGTTTCTGAATGTTCATGTCTAATTAGAAATATAAACAATCATCTGTTCTGAACAAAAAAAAATCAATACTAAAAAAATCAAAGGGTATTTAATTGGCTGTGTTAATATATGCTTATTCCTGTTTCCCTGTTGTCCACTCCATTTTACTTCAGTAGGTTATCTTGGTTTCCACATTTAAACGTCTTTGCACTCAACTCTATGTAAAAAAAAAAGATGTTTGGATTGAGGGCATTATTTAAAAAAATTATGATAGTAAAATGTTAAGTGTTAAATTCTGAATGAAACAAAAATGGCCTGATGGGTTAAAATTATGTTAAAAATGAATACCTTTTTTTTGCAAGTTCTAGCTTGGAGTATCCTTCAAATGACAGAGTTAACATAACTGCGAGAGAATGTCAGAGTTAAATTATGTTTAATTTGTTCTGAAATTATCCAAAGCCATTTTATACAGTGCTCAGTTAGAGACATTTATGGGGTTATTAATACATAGCTACAGCTTGCATAAACAGCTTGTTTATAAGCCATTAACAGACCATAAATACAAACCTCACTATTGAAGCGGATCCTTTCACAATAACACATGTGTAGGAGCTGCACTATAGGTCCCATACTTGTGTCCTTTTAGCCTTAATTACATGAGATAAAAACTTTACAAAGACTCGCGTCTCAGACTGGGCTTCCATGTCAAATCTTAAGCTATTTTGTCAAGGTCAATTGAATTCAATTCATTATCACATTATCAATTATAAATAAATGTTATCTCAAAGTACTTTACAAAAGAAGCCAATTGAATCCAGTCAGACAGACAGAATGGTTTTGGAGTTGTAATAGATTGTGATGGACGTGGGCAGGAAATATCTTCTGTAGCGGTCTGTTTTACAACTAAACTATAGAAGACTCTGACTGAAGAGACTCTTTTTCGTATAACAGTGTAATGAAGAGAATGCAATCAGTATCAATTCACTCAGTTCAGTAAATTTTCTATCTATTATAGAACCAAACTTCATGGATTTTTCCCGAAAAAGATACCATGTAGTATAAAAACCTAAATATTTGTTGCATCAGTGTTGAGTTCTAACACATTTTACCTATTTGCATTTCTCAGTTTTTTAGCTGTGGTTGCTTAATCTCCAGCATTTTTGGAGTATCATATTTAGTTGTTTGCTCCGCTAATTATGATACATCAGTGAGATGTTTAGTGTCACCTTTGGCAGTCAATGATTTAAAACTATTTACTAACAGCTATTTCTTATACCAGTAGGAAGTAAAGTTTAATACCTTAAATCACTAATGTACACCAACAACATGTCACCTAATCATTTCAGTTCGATTAGGAGTTGTAATCTGTGATGTTGGAGATTAGAAAGAAAAAAAAAACAGCATTGTGTCTTTAAAATTATTTTTCTCTATTATTAGTAAAAGTATGTGACTGCAAAGAGATTTATGCTTAAATGGTTTTAGCAGAATAAAATAAAAGAGAAGTGATTGGTAGAAAGAGCATTCAGAGGTAGTAACAAATAAATATCTGTGTAAATGTGGTCATACACTGAACATAAAGGGTTTAGGTACTTACTCCTAAGAAAGCTTTAAAATAATTATTTAAAGTCTCAACAACTATTGAAAACGTGTTTAAAGAATTATAATCATAGGCAAAATAATTCAGGGAAAATCCGGATTAAAAGAAGTGCAATATCTTTAAATATGGCTAAAGCTCAGTACATTGCATGCACTGAGTGTACTAAAATTAAAGCATATACAAGGTACAATTATAGCTCATCTTTTTGCCGAAAGAAGTTATTTGCATGTGAATTAGGGATCAAATATCCAAATAAATATTGGAACTTTTTTTTTCATATGTAATTCAGCATATTTTATTACTCTACTTCTCAGACATCACATCTTAACGCTCTTTCTTCATACTAAATGAATAACGATTGATTCAGCGGTAGAAACATAATTTTGAGCTTGAAAAGAGAAATTGTGAAATTGTGGGGCCTCCACTTGAGAAACAAATGAAGAAATTGCATCTGGGAGAACATTTTGGCCTCATTTTGTCATTTGCAGAAGGTAGGGAGGTGTGAGCGACTTAAATTTTGCCTTGCAGTGGATTTCCAACCGGATCTGTAAAAACTTTTTTGTTCATGGAGCCTTTGATTTTGATGTTTAAACTTGGCATCCATAATTTTTGTATGTAAATCTAATTTTACCAGAGTGACTGAACACATAATTGCATTTTAAACTAAGCAGTCAAAACATTTACATAGCTGTTGACTTCATCTTTCAGAGTTTGATCTGCCTTATCACTCAAGATGCTTAAAAGTGCATTCCTCACTTCATGCACATTTCTGGCTGTTACCTGGAGCTGAATTATAATTATCTGTTGACTCTGTTTATTGCTGCAGTTAGTTGATCACTAATTTGATGGCTGGAGTCAAATTCAACAGGGTGTTCTTTTTGGGTGTACTTAACATGCTCATGGGAAATCAGCGGCATTCAGAAGACTTAGCAAGGCTAATAATCTCTTCATGTAATTAAACAGCATTCTGTTCCACCTGACTTAGTCTCTTCACAAGTCTACTGTCGTATTCCCCAGCTTCTCAGGACATTTCTCTGGCATTGCACGGGGATTCTCTGTGCACTCTGGTAATTAGTAAAATTAAACGGAAACATCCCACATGCAACATAAATCAGCACGGCCTGATGAGTTAAACCCCCATATCAATTGCCCTAAAAATTAAAAGTTTGAAAGTTTAGTTAAACATTTGAATGTGACTTGGACTTTCACACAGACACACACAGCAAGAAGCAGAGGTTCTCACTGAACTTCAAGGTACCCACTACATGTATTTTGTAATAATGTTTTACATGCTCTGAATTCTTAAGAGAAACACTTTATACTTTAGTTAGGAGTTTTGCCACAATGTATTGTGTTTTTAATAGTCTTGTTTAAGGTCTTGGTGCAAACACTGGAAAACCAAAGCTTTCTGAAAAAATCCAGTCTGCCCTGCCCCTTCTTGTAGACACTCTCAAATCCAGTGTTTCAAAAAAGTTCAAATCCTGGTACTTAGACTCCACTACCTCCTCTATCTTCTCTTACATGGAAAAAGAAGTGGAACCTCCCGAAAGTGTTGGAAAGATGTTTATTAGAAGATGTAAAATCGGGCCTTTGTTGTCTTTTACCTTTGCAGCAAAGATAGCTCTTGTATTTTTAAGGAAAAACTTCTCAAATACTGTGAAGTTGCATTTCTACTCCTTGGACAGCTTCCTGAGTTTTCATAATTAATAACTGATCAATATAGAAACTAATGCTTTGACTTTTTCTAAAAACACAATAACTGATTGCTTCCTATTTTTTGAAGTAGCAGAGATCAAATTTTAGGCCTATATGTGAGTAAAACAGTTGTAGTTTTTATTATTTTTGTCTTCAAAGAAGTCCTGGCCAAAAGACAGCTGCAAACACAAAACATATTTACACAGTAAAGACACAGGAGTTATAAACTCATTGTAATAAACAAGTCCATACAGTAGAAAGAGCCTCCTTAATTCTCAATTTGGATTTAAAAGTGCTCAAAGAAATTATGAGTTAGCTTCCAGCCTTTCTGTAGCATGTTCAATGCATAATGCATTTGTTTTTTTAGACTGTACTACTGCTGCTGCTCATTAGGTCTTAAAGGGTTCTCTGCTGGTCATCTGTGCTTTAGACTCACCTTTGCTGGAGAGCTCATGTCTTTCACTCTCTGTGCTCCAGTGTCCTGACTATTAGAATTAATATCTTTTGATGATAATCAGATATGAATGAACTTGGCTACTGTTTTACTGTGTGAAAGCATCCACACGTAAAGCTGGAAATACTGCTGATGCTCCAGAAGGAAGTCCACCTAAAAATATCGTAAAAATAATGCATAATGCATTAGTATAAGAACAAGCAGTAGCTTCACCTTGCATTTCAGACTAGTTACCTTACTAGCATTGTTCATTTAAAGCTGAAACGTAACTCATTCTCATACGGAATGTAAAAGTCAGGCCTTATTTGTCAGATTTGTAGCACTTGGTTCATTAATTACATGGGTTTTTATGCTGTTAGCTGGGGGCTGGAACAAATTGTTACTACGAGTGGTGAGCATTATTTCTTTCTTGAAAAAGTTTTGTACATCCATCCTTTATTAACTACTCTCCTGGTCTTCTCATCGATTCTTGCTGCTTAATTCAAAATGGGGACTGGATTCTTACCTGGACAACTGGAATGGTTTGGATAACCATCCACTGGCAAGAGTCTATCTAGACTTGTATTGATATTTCAGTTAATGATATTTGTTATATTCACACCAAATTATTTGAGGGGACTTAAGAATATTTCAGAGGGTTTTAACTTTGGAGCTTTCCCATATATTTTGTAGCCCAGTTTTGTTTTGTTTAATCCCGAACAATGTGTTTATTTGTGCAAAGTAAGGCCTGTTGTGTTTGAGATGTTTTTCTGGGCTCTTTTGTGACTGCCTGTATGAGTCATTGACTAACTTTGAAATTAATTTTGGTAGGTAAGCCTTCCTATCCCCGCCTGTGTTTCATTTAGGTCTGAGCAAGTGAAGATTAACTAAGCATTATAAAATAATTTTTTTATCCTAGCCTGTTTATGTTTGTTGATGTTTTTCATACTGAATCAGTTTGGCTCTTTCCCATTTTTAAATAAATCATATCAACACTTTTTTTTGTATTTATATAGAAAAAAAAATCTTCAAGAAGTTAAATCCTTTTTTTCACAGCACCATATTTATGATTAATTTAAATAATTTTAACCTCTAAATGTTTTTTGTGCATATTAAAGATGCTTTGCCGGATTATAAAACAGTATTACTATTTTGTATATTTTAAGGTTAATGTTTCATTAAAGTGAAATGTATTATACTTGATAAAAATATGCAGAAACTTTTGTTGTAGGTATATATATATATATATATATATATATATATATATATATATATATATATATATATATATATATATATAT
>JAVLVB010000145.1:392246-415110 GCA_032876305.1 Orestias chungarensis | reverse complement strand
GGGAAGGCAGATCGAGCAGAGTGAAGAGGAGTGGAAATACCTGTGAGCAGGCGGGATATGATTTCTCCGGAGTTGGGTGAGTTATGACTGAGGGAACCTGAGAAGGAAGACAAGGAGTATTTAGCAGCAGCAGTATGAACACAGGCTAGGAACGCGGAGAGTCTAGGAAGTACACAGGAAGCAATCGTAACACTAGGAATTATTGCTGTCATGGAAGACAGACGTAGCAAGGCTAGGAAAACAGTCAAAAGACTAATTTGGCACTGAGGTTGAGGGTTACCGATCATAGGCAACACTCAGGCGCCGACTAGTTGATCCACACTCCTCTTATACTGCTCTGCTCATCAGTGCCAACCCGAGACACCTGGGAACCGCGGGACTCCATCCTGGAGCCCCGCAACACCGACCCCCGTGGCCACCTAGGAAACAGCACAGAATGACTCAACCTGACAATTAGAGGCTTAAGATTCTCTTTCTAGGCTGTTCCGTAACTTCCAAACTACTTTTCTTGTATGGATGTCAATTTGGATGTTGTTGAACAGGGCTTCAGACTTCATCTCTCCAGCTGAGTCTTCTCTGGACCGCTAAAGGAAGGAGGGTGATAGTAATAAGAGGCGGTGTTGCTGGAGACAAGACAAGAACGGCAGTAAGATCCATGACTGAGGTGGAAAATGAAACTGCTGATGTGTGACAAGAAAGTTGAGGGTGAAGGAAAAGTGAGTGGGATTTTTGGCTTGGAGTAGGAGATGTGGATTCTGAGATTGTTTCTGAATTTATGCTATTTAAGATTATGTTCAATTCATTTGTTCCGTCTAGAGTCCCATCCACACGATCTCTTCTTGAAACCCGTGATCCTTTTTATCCTTGACCGAATTTCATTCTTGTTCTCTTGGAGATTGCTCTCCAGCTTTCCTCTACACACCTTGTTGTTTTCCTTTATCTTGAATTTGAGATCTTTTGTCCACTCCAAAATAATTTCCTGTTTCCATCCATGAACAACAGTGTTTTATTTGTTCAGTAGTCCCTACAGGTCACTACTGCTCCAAAGTTTATTTGGTTGTACCTCACTTTCATTTCGTCCACACAGATAAGTCAGTCACACTCAGTTATGGCATTGAAGTTTAAGGAGCTTGCAGAGTCCTCAGTCTGTAGCTGCAAAACAGTCCAACATAATGTCTCTTGCGTCTGTAAATTCTAAAGCAATTAAGATACATTTTAAATTCTGAATGTGTACTAGAGTGAGATTTTTCAGTTAAAATCTCCATATATTGTCAAAAATGCTTTTCAAAAACGTTTTTAGATATAAGATCCTGACACCACGTTTTTGTGGTGCTCATCATATTGAATTCCTGACACTATGACTGAGTCCTTGTCAGCACTTGAGGTTTATCCATCGTATTAGGTCTCTCGTTACCCATAAAAATTGATAAAAAAGATAATTTAAACCTCCAGAAAAAATATTTTACAAAATGAATGCTTTCAAGGTGGAAAAAGCTTAAGGAGAAGCAAAGCTATTGCCACTGGCTGTTCTATATTGGGATTTACTCCACAAATAACACAATAGCATCAATATTTTACTTAATAGTTTTAAGTAAAATATAATTAACAAAATAAAACAGATGTATTGTTAATCTACAGCAAACTACATTAGAAACACTTTCTAGATTCATTTCTTATAAATAACATGCATACATGAAATGTATGTTTTACTTTGATAAAACATAATAAGAGGCTACAAGCCTCAAGTGAAACCTTTAGAAATTCAGTATTGTGATTATTTGTTTTCTGCTTCATCCATCACGGAGAAATGAGTTTTGTTCCTTTTTCATTATGAAGAAAATAGTCTTGGGAGATAAGTGGGTGGCCTGCATGCTGCATATCACCTAAGAGGCGGCACGGATCAGATTAGATCGCCTGATAGCTGAGAAGCAAAATGCTGCTGTGTGTTATTATGACCAGATGCAGAGATCTGATTCAATAACACATGTCCTTTATCAGCATCACCCCTGAGAAATAGGAATTTAAAGGCTTTTTGTTTCCTCCCATATCTCACAGTGTAAGTCAACAAGTTACACGGATATCTGTGTCTGAAGGCGATTATGGCTGGGATGTTAGGATCATCATTACAAAACAATTTCAGAGAGAAATGTCTTTAGATCCCTAATTCTGTCTTTTACTGGAGTGTGTATGCTCTACTTCTGCCATCTAGTGGTGACACAGGAGCATATTTGATACTCGTGTAAAATTGTAGCTTTTTTGGTCAATATTTTAAAGATAATTTAAAGTATGGTGAGCTGTAAAATGATCAGTTCATTTCATTTCATATTTAAACAAGAGTACAAGTGGTATCCAAAACGTTTATTATGTAATAATTTTACTTTTTTTATTTAACATTTCATTTATCATTTGCTGTTTTGGAAGTTAGATTACGTTGGGCCCCATTAAAACAAACACACTCTAGAAATGAGACACAATCGCTAATAATGTATCCAAATACACAGTGCTTACTTTGCATGCAGGGCTTTAGCCTTGTAATATCTAATAATATATGTCTGAAGTGAACTAGTAATCTCATTGTACACAAGCATGCCCTGTTTTTTCCTTCATTTTATAGAGTCTAAAAAATGGAAGTTGTGCAAGTTTGCAGTGAGCTACACACAGCTGTTTATTTAAGGTTATTTTGTATTCAGCAGAAACAAACAGTAACATTTTCCATTGGTGTAGTTCATTTCCCACTCAAAGTGCCACAATGAAGGTAAAATGTAATTCATTTGGTACCCCGATGGAGCAAATAAGGTGACGGGCATTAGTGTATTTCAGATTAAACACGATCCATGATGCCTTTTTTCAGCTTTTTTCAGTGTCAAGTGAAATATTTATTAAAAATCTCTAAAGATGTAGGACAGTATCTTACTGTTTATAGGGTTCTGAAACCATATCCATATCATATCAACAGCCCTTTTTGTACTTTTACAGATGATATCTAGCTGAGATAGAAACTAGAATGACATTCAGACTAATTATAGATATTCTGCTGTCCAAAAAAGTACATTCTTACTTAAGTTTAGTTGCTATTATAATCTAATAATTCATTGTTTGTAACTTCATCTCTTTGTTAAATTTTTATTTATACTAGTCTCAAGTTAAAAACGCCCCAAAGATGGTGTTCAGGTAATTTTGCTTGAAATGTTTGAGGAACACATATAGCACTAAAATTTTAAATGTTAAGTTTGGTTTCTGTAGTCTTTCATTATATCATTTAATAATTAAAAAAATAATATAGTTTTGGTTGATTTTTATTTTTATTTTTTTACAGCTGCGGTTCAGTGGTGCCTCATGCTACATGATACAATGATACACATGTAAGTAATTACATAATTACTTACATGTCTATCATTGTATCATGTAGCATGAATTGTTTATTGCATTATAAAATTGTTTATTGTTTATTGCATTATAAAAATAAAAAAATACATAGTTTCAAGCCATCATTCTCTAATTTATTGCAGTGTATTAATAATACAGTTTCACATTCTTAAGCTGCTAATACTGTAAATTACAAATTATGATCTCCAACTAATGTCATATTATTGAAACTTCTGACCCACATGAAATGAGAACTCTCAGGAGATATTTACAATGATGTTTATTTAGATAGATGAGGGGAAGGGGATCCGGCGGTGGACAGCAAAGGGCAAACAGCAACGAGTGGCGAGGAACGGGAGACAGCGGGGTGGCAGTAAACGGCAGGGAGCTGGGAATGTCTAGGACGTGGGAGACCGATAGCCTCTGGGGGTGAGGACAGGTAAGGTGAGTAACAGCGAACGGGTGAGGGAAAATTAAGGGAACGGTCTTACTTGGATGAGGTGAACTGTTGTCGTCAGGGAGGAGTGAGTGCTGAGTTTCTTTCAGCAAAGACAGTGAAGCCGTAGTCCAGGGGGCTAGTGCAGCTGATAGAGTTTTGCTGGAGCGGGCAGACCGAGCTGAGCCAAGAGGAGTGGGAACCAGATGGACGAGGGAAACCAGAGAGGATCTTGAGGTGGATTTGAGTTCTGGAGATGAAGGTAACCTGAGGTGAACACAACAGTTGTAGAGGCGTGGGAAAAACAAAGTAGCAACAACAAAATCTTTACAAAAACGAGGAACAACTAAAGACACAACGAGAAGCATTCAAAAGGCTAGAGACACTACAGTTTGGCACTGAGACTAGGTTTTAACAGGAGTAAACAAACACTCAGGTGACAAGTAGCTGATCCACCACTCCTCTTATACTGGCTCAGCTCATCAGCTCCAACCAGGCGCACCTGGGGTGGATGGAGCTCCACCAGAGGAGGAGCACTGGTGACCCCCTCTGGCCAACTGGAGAAGTGGCTGAAAGAAACTCACACTGACAGTACCCCCCCAAGGACCGCCACCCGGCGGTGCAGAAGATGGGGAAGAGGCCTCGTAGTCCTCAATCAGGCTGGGATCGAGGATGAAGGACCGGGGCACCCAGCTAAGCTCGTCAGGATCGTAGCCCTCCCAATCGACGAGGTATTGGTGATCTCGACCCCGTCGACGGGCAGCCACGATCCTCCGGACATCATAAGCCGGGTGCCATCCACGATACGGGCGGGTGGAGGGGCGTCGGCTTGGAGGGCACAAAGTACTGGTTCGGACCGACTTAATCTGAGAAACATGGAAAGTGGGATGGATTCTGAGTGATGAGGGGAAACGGAGACGAACAGAAGACGGATTGATAATAGATTCGATGGTTTAGGGGCCGATGAAACGAGGCGAGAGCTTGCGTGAGACGGACTTCAGGGGGATATCTCGGGACGAGAGCCAAACCTGCTGGCCAGGAGAGTAGGTGGGAGCCGGTGTGCGTCTACGGTCAGCATATTTCTTGTTTTGGGCAGAGGATCGTTGTAAGGCCGTGATGGTCTTCTTCCAGATGTTGTGGATGCGGGGAATGTGATGGTGACCGGAGGTCACCGAGATCGGCGGGAACAGTGGTGGCTTGTACCTTAAAGAGATCTGGAAGGGGAACAAACCAGCTGCAGCAGAGATCTGGGAATTGTGGGCATACTCAACCCAGGGAAGGTGCTGGTTCCAGTCGGTCTGATGGATGGAGGTAAGACACCGGAGAGCTGCCTCGACCTCCTGGTTCAGTTGCTCTGTCTGACCGTTAGACTGCGGGTGGTAACTAGAAGTGAGACTTGTCTTGGCCCCCAGGGCTGCACAAAAATGTTTCCAGACTTGAGAAGCAGACTGGGTGCCACGGTCAGACAGGATATCTACGGGTATGCCGTGTAGCCGGAAGACATGTTTTACCAGGAGTCGGGCAGTCTGGAAAGCAGAGGGTAGCTTGCGGAGGGGAATGAGATGGCATGCCTTGGAAAAACAGTCTACGATGGTGAGAATGGTGGTCATACCTTGAGCGGATGGAAGGCCAGTGATGAAGTCCGCAGCGATGTGGGACCAGGGACGTTTGGGGATTTTGAGGGACTGCAAAAGGCCCGAAGGGGGTTTATTGCTGGTCGTATTTCGCAGATGGAACAGGCTAGGACGTAATTGATGACATCTTTGCGGAGGTTAGGCCACCAGAACCTACGGGAGATAAGAGCTATGGTCCGACTGGAACCAGGGTGACTGGAGAGGCGAGAAGTGTGGAACCAGTGAATGACTTGTGAACGGAGGGAAGATGGAACGTACATAGTTCTCTGGGGAACGGTCCGAGGGTCAGGTTCACGGAGGAGGGCGTTTTGGACGATGCCTTCGATCTCCCAGGATACCGAGCCAACCACGTAGTCTGGAGAAATTATGGGAGCTGGAAAAGGGTGAGAATCATCTGGAGAGAACTGGCGGGAGAGGGCATCGGGTTTGACGTTCTTGGATCCTGGCCTGAAAGATATGGAGAGGTTAAACCGGGAGAAAAACAGAGACCAGCGAGACTGTCGGGATTGAGACGTTTTGCAGACTTTATATATTCCAGGTTGCGATGGTCGATCCAAACCACTACCGGATGGTTAGCACCCTCCAGCCAATGACGCCATTCCTCTAATGCAAGTTCTATGGCCAGAAGTTCACGGTCTCCCACGTCGTAGTTGCGCTCAGCGGGGGATAGACGTCGGGAGAAGAAGGCACATGGATGAAGCTTGTTGTTTTCTTCCGATCTCTGGGAGAGGATGGCTCCCACTCTCAGGTTGGAGGCCTCGACCTCTAAGGTAAACTGTCGAGAGGGATCCGGTTGAACTAAAACGGGGGCTCGGGAAATAGGGTCTTGATCTTGAGAAAGGCTTTTTCGGCTTCGGGGGTCCAGGTGAAGTTTCTTTTAACTGAGGTTAGGGGTGTGAGTGGAGAAACGGTCTGGCTGTAGTTCTTGATGAACTGGCGATAAAAATTGGCAAAACCTAGGAAACGTTGTAGGTGACGTCTTGAGTCTGGAGTGACTTGATTCTGTGACTGCGAGAACCTTGGTGGGGTCTGCTCGGATCTGCCCGCCCTCGAAGATGTAGCCGAGACATTTGATGGATGTCTGGTGGAACTCACATTTCTCGGCTTTGATGTAGAGGCGGTTTTGAAGAAGGCGTTGGAGAACTAGACAGACGTGGGATCGGTGTAAAGAGGGATCTTTGGAAAAAATAAGACTGTCATTGAGAAAAACAAAAACTAATATGTTGAGGAAGTCACGGAGAACGTCATTTATGAGAGCTTGGAAAACAGATGGAGCATTGCATAAACCAAAGGGCATAACTAAATAATCAAAATGTCCGAGGGGGGTTTTGAAAGCTGTTTTCCACTCATCCCCCTTGCGAATACGGACGAGATGATAGGCGTTGCTGAGGTCAAATTTGGTGAATATGGTGGCGTTGTGAAATGTCTCGAAAGCTGCGGTGATGAGGGGTAATGGGTATTTGTTTTTAACGGTGATGTTGTTTAGGCCTCTGTAATCTATGCACGGTTGAAGCGAACCATGTTTTTTGGACACGAAGAAAAAGCCCGCCCCGAGGGGAGAAGAAGAGGAACTAATAACGCCGGGGGGGGGACTCATTTATATAGGTCTCCATCAATTCCCGCTCCTTGTTATACAAACGGCTTGAAGGTAATGGGGCTCCGGGCAGAAGATCGATGGCGCAGTCATAAGGTCGGTGAGGAGGTAAAGAGCAGGCCTTACTTTTATTAAAGGCCTGCTTAAGGTCCAGATATTCCTTGGGGACATTACTGAGGTCCTGGGAATCGATGGAGATGTCCTCCTGGGGCGGGCTAGGAGGAACGGGGGCCTGGAGACAAGAGGAGAGGCAGTTAGAGGACCAGGCGGGAATGGAGCAGTCTCACCAGGTGATGGTGGGGTTAAGGCCCTGGAGCCAGTCAAAGCCTAACACAATATGAGGCTGAGAGGAGGAAAAAAATAAAAAATGGTCTAGTTTCCTTATGGTTTTCGGAGATGACTAACTGTAGTGGACTGGTGTTGTGGGTTATCTGAGGTAGTGATCTGCCGTCAAGAGCGGGAACTTGGAGCGGGGTATCTAAGGTTGAGTTGGGTAATTTTAACTGGTCAACGAGTACTTGGGCAACTAGGGATCTCTCACAACCTGAATCAATTAAAACGGATAAATCAAAACTTTTATGGTTGTGAATCAATGTAGCTGGAAGAAGAAGACGTGACTGACTAGGACGATTGATTTGGTCCGTCTGTTGCCTAGCGTTCACAGACGGACCTTCTCGAGGAGTTTTCTCCTTCTGGAGGGTTGGACAATTGGCGATGTAATGACCTGGGGTTCCACAGTATAGGCACTCCCTCGACTGCATCCTCCGTTGCCGTTCTTCCTGGGTTAACCTGGTTTGTCCAACCTGCATGGGTTCTGGTCCCGGGGGCGACGATTTACGGGTTTCAGGAACAGTCCCTGGGGAGGCTTCAAGAGGTTTTCTCTCAGACGGCCATCAACATGTGCAGCCAGAGAAATAAACTCCTCTAGAGTATGAAGCTCATCAAACAAAGCGAGTTCATATTGTAGGTGTTCATATAAGGCGTGTAAAAACGCACTCTTTAAAGAGCGAGGGTCCCAGAGTTCTAAACTCTATAGCAAACTCACTCACGGTCTTCGAACCCTGTCTTATATTCTGGATCTTACGGGAGACGGTCAAATAATCGGTCTCATGACCAAAAACCCTCATAAACTCCTCTCTAAAGTCATGAAAAGACAAACAAAACTCGGGATATCTATGGAAGCGAGATTCAGCCCATTTGAGCGCTGTTCCGGACAACTGACCGATAACAAGCGCTATCTTGGCTTCATCATTGAGAAATGAATGAGGCGAGTGGGAATGGAGTATGGCGGACTGATCTGAAATAACCCTCCTGAGAGTCTCTTGTGGGTCCGCTTGGCCTGAGTGTTCTGTCATATTATTTAAGCTTCTGACCCACATGAAATGAGAACTCTCAGGAGATATTTACAATGATGTTTATTTAGATAGATGAGTGGAAGGGGATCCAGTGGAGGACAGCAAAAGGCAAACAGCAACGAGTAGCGAGGAACGGGAGACAGCGGGGCGGCAGTAAACGGCAGGGAGCTCGGAACGTCTACGACAGGGAGACCGGGAGCCTCTGAGCGTGAGGACAGGTAAGGTGAGTAACAGCAAACGGGTGAGGGAAAATGAAGGGTACCGTCTTACTTGGATGAGGTGAACTGTTGTCGCCAGTGAGGAATGAGTGGTGAGTTTCTTTCAGCAGAGACGGTGACGCTGTAGTCCAGGGGGTTAGTGCCAACCACGCAGTCTGGAGAAATTATGGGAGCTGGAGCAGGATGAGAATCATCTGGATGCTCTTAATGCTCACATCAGCTGATGGAGTTATGCTCATCAGCGCCAACCAGGCACACCTGGGGTGGAAGGAGCTCCAGCAGAGGAGGAGCACTGGTGACCCCCTGTGGCCAACTGGAGAAGTGGCTGAAAGAAACTCACTCTGACAACTAATCCCTCCTGATTTTACATGTATATCAGGAAATTGTCTATATTGTGCAGCAAAACTAAATGACATACAGATTCAGTTTAGTAATAATTGTGTGGAGTTAGTTCTGCAAAAAAAACTATTTAGCGGTTTACTGTAGATGGTTGTTGTAATATGAAATCACATGATATTATTTATTAATCTCATTGTCATATTAAAACCCAGTTCCCTTCTTAGTAGATTAGATATTGTCTTGTAAGTTCTGAGTTTTCTACTTTAGCTAATGGCATATGCTAAGTCGTTACATAAAAATATTTTCTTTCATGTAAAAGTTAGCCCTAAATAACTCTTATCTCAGATGTTTCTCTTTCTGATCTTGTTAAAAATGTATTCATTCAGTGTACACATAGCCTCCTGGAAAAATTTATTTGGTAGCTGTAGCCTCTATAAACATTAACAAGGTTGTTATAGCATATGATGTTCATTGGTGATGAATGTGGATCAGTCAACCTGTGGCACACTTTCAAACGTAATATATGTTCATTTTCTCAGCAGACCAGCTTTGGTAATTTGAAAAGTAGTTACATGCTTTAATTTAACCAGCCAACTACGGTCTCAGGAGTTCCACCTAAAATTGCACGCAACAGTTTGTTTTCATGGTGTTTATTCCCTTACCCAAGAGCTGCTTCAAAGGCACAATAATTGACGTCTTATCTTTTTCATTAAAAATATTTTGTTTAACCAATGTTCACTGGTGTAAAAATTCAAAGACTCCAGCTAGTTTATAGCCTTTAGTAACAATCTGCCTTTTAGAAGTCTATTGTTATGGATATAATGGATGAGCTGCTTTTATTACTGCAGACAGAAGCACACTGAAGTGAAGTTACTGTTAGTAATTAGGCTAAAATATTTCTTTTGGAAACAGGCGCTTCTGTCATGAAACGCTGTGTTGATGTGGACCCAGATGCAGAAGATGGTGATGGCGTTGAATGAGATGAGGATTTTATTGCAGGTTTTGGATGATGGATACAGGAACCCAGAACAGCAACTGAACACAGAGATAGAATGCTGGAGTGGCATGAGATGAGTAGCAGAACAGAGAACGACAGGCTGGAGACAAGGAACTCAGAAGGAACACTGGAGGCAATGAGGACATAGGGAGGAATCTAATGTTGATGATTGAGCGGTGAGTGGAGAGAAAAGCAGGGCTTAAATGCTAGGAGGGTGAAAGGTGGAACCAGAGACTAATTAGATAACAGAGTGAAAACAGGTTTGCATTGTTAAAGGGGGAAAATAAGCTGAGGAGTAGAGAAAGAGCAGGGGAACACACAAAAGAAAGAATAACAATAAAACAACATCTAAGAAGACTCACCTTATGACATAAGGGAAAGAATATCTTCATAACAAAGTAAACTACACAACTACAGCAAACTAACCAGCGACCAAAACAACACAGACCATGACAGCTTCAAGATATTTCAATGGCTTTGTATTATAAGTTTGGCTTCATGCGATCTGGTTTTGTTTTAAAATCTGTCATTCATTATGTTTGAAGACTTTATGTTTCTCAAAAAATATGATTTTGTTTTTACCTTTATGCGACCGATGGTAACAAACAAGAGTGTATTTACTCAGCTATGACTCTAAAATACTTATGTCCTGTAGGAAATTTGTTGTTTGCTCAAACTCTAAAGAAAGGTGTGTGGTTAGACCGAAAACATAATCATGTAGGGTTTTTTTTGTATTAATTTCAGAATTTATAGATTTGCATTTTCACAGCTAGATGTCACTAAATTTCTAGTTGTAGTTCATATGGTCAATAACCTGAGGGATGATAACAAGTTTGACCAACTGGAGCAGCTTTTCAGAGTAGAGCATGGGTTTTATTTAAGAAAATCTTTTTTACATAAACTACACTATAATGGAAATATTTAGACTGGAAAGGGCTCATCATTTGCAAAGTTTCTTTTTTTCCTGTTTCTGAGTTTGATATTAATCTCCTCTCAGAGCCAAGCACCTGGAGCACAACAGATGAGACAATTGATTCTTGGGGAACTCTTAAAAACCAGAGCCAAAGACTTCTGGCAGTGATTCGATATCAGTGGAGTCTGAAATGGTGCCAAGGTAAAAGCACATGCTAAATTCTCTTAAGACGGCAATAACTGAAAGGTCTGTATCAGGTTCCTTTATTATGGCACTGTGTACATGACAAATTACAAACATTCTCAGTTGAGATCACACAGCTCAAAAACAAGTTAACAAATCTTAATACTCACATTCAACACAAAATGGGTTTATTCCTGATCTGCCTTGTGTCTGTAGATTCAGATCTTTCAAGTTTTAATATCGTACTGGCATGCCAAAGAAAAGCTAATAGTTGCTACAAACACTCCTCTTCACCACCCTATTTGGACCAATAGAAAGAAAAAAGTCTGACTTTCTGCATAAAAATTTCTTCAATTCAAACATCTGTTCTTCAGCCAAAAATATAAATATATTCAAGAAACTGTACAAAATCCATTTCCATATGAAAAAAGGACAACGTAACATGTTGAGACGCACACTGCAACATTCATTCACAAAAAGTGTGCACAATGTTTTAGGGTCAAAGGTAAACAGGTTGCATTGAAGTGCTACAACATCTTTCGTTGGCACAAAAGGAGTAACATTTACAGTTTTTACATCTGAGTGTATTTAAACCATCGCCATGCATCTTCTAAAATCAGTTCAGTAGAAAATATCCTCACATTCCATCTGGATATTTCTTTAAATTGTAACTTAATCTATCATTAATTGGCTTCTTCTGTTTCTTTTCTGCAGTGACTTGTGCAACAGGCAGTACTCTGTACATGATGTGTCAGCAGCTGCTGTTAAGTAAATCTGTAGATCAACAACAGAAATCATGCTACTAAATGCTGATATGTTGCTTTGGAGTGCAACAGTGTTAACAATGTTGTCCATGTTCAAAATTGATCTTTCCCCAACTGAAGAAAAGATTGCCAGGATGTAATTTAGTTAAATGATAATGATTTAAACTACAAACTTGTCTAAAAGCTTCTACATGGTGTATGTAAACTTTAGTACTTCAAAAGGCAATGACCTAATTTGGACACTTTTGTCTTTCAGGACAACTGGGATAACTTCTTCTGCTCTCGTTTTTGGACAGGAGGTCAGTTGGTAATTATAAAACCATATAAACATAAATTAAACATGCAAAACTAGATATTACTTTGAGAACTTGGGCAATCAAATGGTCAGCCCTCAGCTAAACTGAGGTATTTTCTTTTTGCTTCATCTGCCTGTTGTGTTGCTGCAAATTAGACGAGTGGCTCAAAGTTGGCCACTAGCCTTGGAGTGTAGAGGTAATTGCTCGCGAGAAGACAAGTAAGAGTTGGGTAGGATGTTGTAGATGATTTTACATGAGGTCTGGGTGTAAGGTTTAGGGCCGCACCCAATTTAGAGGCACCCAGAAGGAATCACGTTCTAGTCTTTCCAATATGCCTCGAAGTTCAGCACAAGCACTGGCCGAGTCCTCCTTGATAAGGACACGGTCCACCAGGTGTCCATATTGCTGATCAATCTGAATAGCTGACTGACGCATTTCCTGGAGGTCTTCATCCTGTTGAGGAAATAAAAATTGTTGGACTCAAGTTGATTCTCATACAGATGCTCATAGACGTTTTGATCGTTTGTTTATGCTACAAACCATCATGTAACCACGGCCACAGGACTTTCAAAAACAGGTCCCTATGGAATCCATTCTGTGATATAAATTTCCACATACAATAACTGTTTTACCACGCAAGAACATCAAAGGAATACAGAGAATATACAAAATAAATGGAACACTTAACACAATATAACTCCAAGTAAATCAAACCTCTTGGAAATCAAACTGTCTATTTAGGGAGCAACAATGATTGACAATCAATTTCACATGCTGCAAATGGAATAGACAACAGGTGGAAATCTTTTGCGATTAGCAAGACACACTCAATACAGGAGGGGTTCTGCAAGTGGGACCACAGACCACTTCTCAGTACCTATGCTCTCTGGCTGATGTTTTAGTCTCTTTTGAATGTTGGTGGTGCTTTCACATTTGTGGTGGCATGAGAGGTACTCTACAACCCACATAAATGGCTCAGGTAGTGCAGCTCATCTAGGATGGCACATCAATGTGAGCTTTGGCAAGAAGGTTTGCTGTGGCTGTCAGTGTAGCCTCCAAAGCCTGGAGGCGCTACCCGGAGACAGGCCAGTACACCAGGAAACACGGAGGAGGCCGTAGGAGGGAAACAACCCAGCAGCAGGATCGCTACCTCCGCCTTTGTGCAAGAGGGACCAGGAGGAGCACTGCCAGACCTGTGAAAATTGACCTCCAGCAGGACACAAATGTGCATGTGTCTGCACAAACAGTTAAAAACTGACTCCATGAGGATGGTATGAGGACAATGCTAGACCTGATGTGGCTACAGTGTGTCAGCAGTTCCTGCAAGATGAAAACATTGAAGCTATGGACTTGCCTGCCCGTTCCCCAGACCTGAATCCGATTGAACACATCTGGGACATCATGTCTCGCTCCATCCACCAACGTCATGTTGCACCACAGAGTTGGCAAGTCCAGGTCTGGGAGGAGATCCCTCAGGAGACCATCCGCCGTCTCATCAGGAGCATGCCCAGGCATTGTACAGAGGTCACACAGGCACGTGGAGGCCACAAACAATACTGAGCCTCATTTTGAGTTGTTTTAAGGACATTACATCAAAGTTGGATCAGCTTGTAGTGTCTTTTTCCATTGAAATGTTGTGTGTGACTCCAAATCCAGGCCTCCGTTGGTCAGTAAATTTAATTTCCATCGATTTGTTTGATTTTCCTGTCAGCACATTCAACTTTGTACAGAACGAACTAGGCAATACAAATATTTTGTTCATTCAGATCTAGGATATGTTATTTAAGGGTTCCCTTTATTTTTTTGAGCAGTGTATTATGAATCATTCTTGCAGTGTAATGGAATTCTCAGTGGTGACACTTACTGCTTAGGACATGGCTGGACAACTCCAATACAACTGAGTTCAGTGTCTGAATTATTCCCTCAGGATATCATGTAACCAGGCAATGAAGTATTGATTCTAGTGTGTTGGACCAGGGAAACATCTTAAATGTGACGGACATTGGTTAACTACTGCAATGGGTTGAGACAATTAAATTATTTGCTTTTTTGTACTGTCTTACCATGTTTATCCATTCTTAGAATATAAGCAGTCCTCACCGTATAACGACCATGTTCTCCCCCTCCTGGTGAGGTGGCTGCACTGCGGCGACGGCGGCTCTCAGGAATTCGAGGTTTGACAAATATGACATATGGCTTGAACTCTGCAGTTCGTAGCCTCTTCAGCGCCTGCAGTAAAGACAGATTTACATACAACAGAGGTCAGAAAGAAGAGGCAAAGTTGGAAGTGTATATCAGAATGTGTTTGCTGAACACGTGACAAGACAGTGGCATGTAACTAATTTTGACATGTTGGATTATTTTGAGCATTCAAAAACTAAAATTAAACACTTCTTACCTCAGGCTGAACATCAACTATACACATTTTATTCTTGGCTTGTACAGAGCGGATGGCCTCTATACTGGTTCCATACTGGTTCTCCTTGTACTCCCCATGTTCTATAAATCTATAAGGGGGGGGGGGGGTTGAAATGTGCCTTAAAGATAAGATCTGTGACCAGATGTAAGGTGTTTTTATTGAAGTAACCATCATATAACCGTTCCTCCTTTTGTAAAAAGTCAGATTGGTTAGACCATGAGTTTGAGGCAAACAACTAGCCAGAGAAACACCATAAGCACACTTCCTATGGTAAAACTAATTTTAAAAACCATGTTGACATGTTTATAATGGAAATCCAGATCAAAATTGTTCAGTTGGAAGGCTTCATCTAAGCTCTACATTCGACTTTGTGAACGAATCATCGGGCCATGCTTTTATATGCAGTTCCTTTGAAAGACATTGCTGCAGTCAGTATTACAGCATTACAAATAAACATGAACAGTTATAAACTGTTATAAACCATTAATGACCTACTGTTTGAATGAACTGTCACAGCTGCAACCTGCTGCTTGTAACTGTTTTTGCTAATAAGCATTGAATATAGTTAACATAACTACTCACTAATAATCACCATGCTAGCACACAAGAAAGGACAGTCATTTACTGAAACGCTCTACACTTAATGGTTTACGTAAACCCGACTGTTTACTGAAGCTTAAGTTGCAGGCTTGACTCTGTTTCTCGTGTACTAAGAAATGTTTTACATCAGATGGTGATGTAAAAGGCCAAAACTATAATCTTTTAAAAAACATGCCTGAACAGCATCATCTCCCTTACTTTAAATAGAAACACTTGGATTTGGCAATAGTAGTTTAAACCCTAATTTTGATGTATGCTACACTTGTATGAAGTTGCTATGGGAGTTATCCATCGTATGTTGGATATAAACTGCTTAAAAATGTAACAAAAACATACTTGTTGTTTAAAGTGCCTGCATCAAACTGCAGTTTGGTGACAAAGTGATATTCCACACCGTCTTTTTCATGAGGTTTCTTAGGCCTTGTTGTATCTGTGTAAAAAAAATTTACAGGAAATATTTTTGTTGTAATTGTTTGATTCTATTGGGCTTTAGAATGTTGATGAACGTACGTGGAACAGCTACAGCATAACGATGTGGGTTTTCAGCTATGACTCGCTGCTTCAGTTCATTGATTCGTGCTCCAAGGGAACCTTAGAGGGAGAGAGGGTTAAAGGCACACAGTATAATCTTTGCATGTCAGAAATTAATATTCCATGTGCTTTTAATGGCTCAGGCTTAGACTTACCAATCAGAACCACAAGGCGCGGCCTCTCATTAGGCCGCTGCTGGTAGCAGGTCACCTCCTCATAAGTCAGAAAATCTTCCCTTCCAAGCTCCGAGCATTCTCCTGATGATCCCTGACGATCCTTACGACTCAGCCGGAAACTCCGCCGTAAACCAGCTAGGGCATACATTTAAAAAAAAACTATTCAGCAGGAGACTGTGCATTACACACAAAGCAAGTTATCCTACCAACATGCACTATAAAAACTTTTGTAAATGTGCACAGGGACCTTATCTGAACAAAGAAGTTAATGGTACTGAGAAGTTTGACATTTCATGCTTTAGACATATGTATTACATGCAACAAACAAAAGATGTCATTTTGGGTTTCTTGTGAAAATAAGAGTTGACAATATTAATTTATGTCATTTTGTTTAGAACATGCGGCTTTGCAAGGGCTTACAGATCTGAGGACACTCAGGACAGCCTGACCCAGGGAGACCACAGATTTAAAGACTCAGACTAATTGCAGTTTCTCCCACGGTCAGAACAGTCTGGATCCCAACCCCCCCATATCAGTCGTATGTACCTGCAGGATTAAGCCGGCTACTGTACCTGAATAAAATTCCCAGGAAAAGACCTGACCACAGGAGGGCGCCCCTGCTTTACAGTTAGAAGAGACTATAACTGGTGTTAGAGAATCACACAACCCAGCCTCACACGTCCACAAAAAAGGTGAACAAGCAACAAACGTGCCTGGTTGAGTGTGCAATGCATCCAACGCAGAAGGGCCCCTGTGAGGGTGAGGGAGGACATGAAGGGTAACTGGCTCTAGGGAAGGGTGGGAGGAGGGTGGCAGCGCACTGACCACAACAACAGGGGGAGTTAGTCAGAAGCAGGGTTGATAGGAGAGGAGGTTTAGGAGGATCCATACACTGCGAGGCAAAGACAGCAGGAGGGAGGGTTTACAGCTTCAAGCAGGCCGACAGGAAGCACAAACACAGTTTAGGGTGTTGCGTATAGTCTCAGGCCTTCAGCTGTCTTTAGATCATTCAGTGCGCTCAGTGTCATTCGAGCAGAAGAGTAGGGTGGGAAAGCAGATGATGGGAGGCTAAAGAATTAGCTCCACACAAAGACTGCATCTAAATCATACATACCTATGGCTTGGCTTTCTGTTTCAAATAAATGAAATGCAATTTTAAATTTTTGTGCAAAAATAAGGAATTTTTTTCATATAAACAGGTTTGATTTTACAATTTAGTCTTACTTTGTAGAAAATAGACCAACGCTGTTTATATTTTATTGTTTTTGCAAAATCTTTATATAAAAAGGTCAGAATGTACACAACACAAGCAACTCAACGTCAGACCCTTGCATACAAAATTCCTTTAAAAAAAAAAAGTATGATTTTTTGTTTTTTTTTATTTTTATACATTTCCCATACTACAAACTTGTATTTATTTAGGATAATAATAGGTATCATACTCATATAGTTACATATTCTGAATAATAAAAAACCTTTTGGCATGACAGTAAGTCAAATAAAAAAATGTTATGCTTTAGTTATGATCCTTAGGATTTTCAAAATCATTTATATTCACATTATACCAGATAAAGGAGATTTTGTTGAACTGTCTTACAATCAACATACACTTAGGTTATAATCATTATCCCATAATGACAAATTAAAGTATATCTATTGGTCAGTTTTAAGACAAGCAAAAACTTTACAGTAACTGTCAATTCATTTTTGAGTATTAATATTCTAAACTATGATATGTATATATGAATACACACATACAGCATGTGTGTGTTCAGTTGTCACACTTTATCATAAAATGTGTATATTAGCTCCAGAACAAAAGCAAACAAACCTTAAAATGCTCACTAAAGCTGATTACAGAGTCTTAAATTCCATGATAAAAGAAGTCCAGCCAACATGGACTAAAAGCCTCTTAGCAAGGAAGGGTTCAGTAATACGAATGCAAGATGAAAAGCAAGAGACGTGTCCTTTGCTCCGATAGATATCAAGTGTTTAGCCGTAACAACCTTGGTCACAAAAGGAAAAACTGGAAAATCTGCAGGCCCAACTGTGAAGAATGAGGCTGGCAGCAAAATGTTAAGCAGGTGATAAACGCTGAAGGGATTAGTATACTTCATAAACTAGATGAAGTAGTAAGAAAAGAAAAATATGTTAATAATAAAAAAAAAATAACACAAGTCAAAGTTAAAGCCTTCAAGAATCTATATAAACGTCTGAAATAGGAGACAGAATTGTTTCCCTATTCTGGCATTTTACAAATATAAATGATGTGGCTAATTTTAACTGACTTAAAACAGGAAATATTTAGCTACATTTATTGTCTGGTTAAAAAAAAACTCAGAGTTTTGCATGTTTTTATGAAGTGTACATAAATATGGCTTTAGCTGTAATTGACTATGAGGAAAAGTCCCTTGTTTTCTTAATAACAATAAATTGAATGTATTCCAACCAATCATCAGTCTTAGTGAATAGAGTCCGCTTGTGTGAACTAATGGTATTAAACATATTGTTTGAATCAATACTTCACTTCACTTCACTTTAACTAGTTCTTTTAGATATATTGTTACTTTTTCTTATATTTCTTATATCTCTATTTTCTATTGAAATACATTCTTTTTGCTTTTACAAGTTTTTACCTATTTCGTATTTAGTTAATTAGTGTGACGGAGCAGTCAAAACAAAGTATTTCACTGCAATTTGTACTGTGTATGACCATGTATGTGACAAATAAACCTTAACTTGAACTTGAAGATACAGGTCAACCTTAAAAAGTAATTTTGACCCCAACCCAAAGCTCACAGGGGAGCAGCGCACAGCCAGGCTGCAGCAGGCAAAACAGCAACGGGCAAGAGAAAGTTGGAGGAAGATGTGCACACTCTCACCTATGTATTGTCCATTGAAATAGCCCTCACAGTCACAGTCCTCTGTAGGGAGGCAAGCAAGGCAGAGAGGGAGGGTAAGCTTTGGATAAGAGACCTGGGAAAATTAAAGAGAGGGAACGGAGGAATGGCGAAAGGTGATGGAGAGGAAATGCATGGCTCAGCAGAATGCAGGCAGGCAGACGGCAGGTGAAGAAGCAGGTCTGTTGGAGGCAAGAACGAATAAAACACTTCTCCTAGGTTTCAACCCCATCTACGCATTAAAACCGATGTACAAAACTCAAATTACTTCTATCCACCTGACAACGTGCACAAAGTTTATAAAATATGAAAAAGCAGAGCACACGTAAAGATGAGAATGGAACATAAAAAAGCACAACTGAAAAGGAAACAGCATCTGTTATTGCTGAACAGGCTCTAGCTTGTTTGAGCTCATGTCACTGTTGGGACTTCTCTACCTGTGTGTTACCCACTGCAGTAAAGGAACAACAAAAAACCTCAAATATAAACGATCAGCCCTGATGCTCCAACAGCCGATGGGGAAGAGCTAAGCTTCAAGCTGGAGAAATCCCAAATCCTTTCACCCACACATACACACGTCAAAGTTTAAGGCTTTATGATCTGCATGCATACTGTGGACGAATGTGTGAGCGGATGCACATTTACCCACCTTTGTCACATCCTTCAGCTGGTGCAGAATGCAGCAAAGACGAGTAAAGATGATTAAAGACAGTAAAAGAACCATATTTTATATACATGACAACTGATAGAGAATAGGATCATATAAACCCCAAACGTGAGGAAACTAGCGCTAGGATGACATCAGAGACAAGAAGGGAGACACTAATTTTAAAAGCTTATGTCAAGGTTTGGTTGAAAAAACTGAGCAGAAGGAGTGGGGAGGGAGGGCTTCAGAATCCCTGCAGGTTTGGCGCTGCTGTTTAAAGTGGAACAGTTTGATGCATCCTGCTAAGCTCCTGTCTCCCATCAGCCCAGGCGTATTCAGATGGCATGGAGTTAATGCAGCACAAAACAGCATCTCCTTAGTGTTTGCATGCCGTGTACAGCATTAGGTGAGAAGTGCGGTACATATTTGATGTAACGAACAGATGTTCTTTTGCAGTCTGGATAAATTTCGACTTGGTGTGAGAGAGTAAACATTAAAGAGATTAATTCATATATGCGATCCCTCCCTGCTCCTCTTCCTCATCCCTCACGTTAAAAACATGCCTGCACCAGTGGATGAAGAGTGAATGCTAATGTATCTAAGAACAGAGAAAGAAGAACTCCAATAAATAGCAGTGAAGGTCTAGAAATGTCTGTGAAAGATACGTTGTTGGGCTGCAACGAATGACTACATTAGTAATGAAAGAAGAGGTAAAGGTAAGTTGTAAACTGTGGTTACGTAAAAATGTAGATGATGAGGTTAAGTCCATAGAAGCAGAAACTTACAAGCAGGCTTTTTAGGGGATTTCGGATTCGGTAGCGTGCCCATTTTCATCCTGTAGGCCAGTCGCCTGGAGGGATGTGCAGTAAAGAGCCAAAGAGGATAAAGGCCGGCAGGGAATCATTGAGGGCAAAGAGGAGAGTAACCAGAAAGTAAGAAGGGATTGTCAAGAACAGAAGACGAAGAGAACATTGAGAGATTATGACAAAGGTTTACCGGATTTATTAACGTAAGACAGATGTATCCAATACTTGGCAGTTATATAGAACTGGGAAAATACCTTCATTATTTAATTTTCTTTTTAGGTTTTGCATCCGTGGGGTCAGATATTTGTTCATTTTTAAAGCAAGAGATGCTTTTTTTTCCCATTTAGCTGATTAATTTCAGCATGAGCAGTTTTCACAAAATGTAAATGTTATTCTTTAGCTTTAACAATTGAAATCTACCAAGTAGTTTCAAATTTTTGTTATTTTATTTTGCCAGATATTTCATCATGGATATTCTAACCTTGTCAGAGTCTCAGTCGATGCATCTAAAAAAATTGGTGTCTTAGTCTTAGACGAAACTCAACTTTTGGTACCTATTGGTTGGTCCAATGTTTGATACTTTATAATCTATTTCCCTACCTACGTTTTTAGCTTCATTTTGTGTGGCAGTTTAAATCAATAATAGCTCACGTTTTGCACAATTCCGACAAAACTTTCTTTCAAATCATGCAGGATATTTTGTTGTTTTAAAGACGTAATTTTTCCCTGAGAATCCAAGATGGTCTCCCAGTTTACAATAGCATTCACAGTAAAACAGAGTCTGCAGTAGCATCCTGTTAGTCTCAGAAGTGATCTGCTCTGCATAGGGTTAGTTAAAATAAAAGAATAAATATGTACCTGGAGCACTGCTGACATACTTGCCAATAAATTATATCTAAATAGGTTTTGTCCACATGTAGTCCTACAATAGTGATGATTGTTGTATTTATTTGTGGTTATGAAATATTAAAATAAAACTACGCAGACAAAACAAAAGTATAGCATCGTCATACAGCGTTAAAACAATTTTAAATAACTGCAAAAATTGTAAGAATAGAATTTGGATTTAATGTTGTTTCTATGTGACCAACCTAATTTGGACTGAAATGTTTTTTTATTACACAATCATTTAACAAACATCTATGTAAGGTGGTTAAAAGATGGCCAGAATATATTTTTTTGCTGATTTAAAAGTTAGTTTATATTACAAATTTTTATTTATTTATCTTACCTCTTATTCTATTGTGCACAATACTTGAATATACAAAATACACAATCCACAAAATACATAATGTACAAAATAACAGCACTGCTTCTAGTTCTGAACCCGGGGGATCCCATATGAAACTGTAACTCTGAAACTACAATGTAGGTTTTGTACTTTGGCGTCTATTTCACAAGACACTTTTTAACCAAGATGGGGCTAAACCTCTGCCATTATGTCCTTACAGTTTTACAGTTTTGTGGTCACAATTTTACTGTTTGATATGCCGTTTTGAGATCCAACTGTAAAATAGGTAGCAGCTGTATGCCAGTTACTTTTTTCCACCATCTATGTTGGCAAATATAGTTGTTTTACCAGTTTTAAACCAACTATTAACTGCAAATTAAATTGTTATTTTTGTTATTTTTAACAAATTTATTCAGTCAAAGGCACATTTTGGAAACTGTGAAATGTGGTTAAGTCTAGCTCTTTGGGTGCAAATCAAATATTTTTGATACAAAAAAAAGTTTTTTTTTTCACTTTTTCCATATACAGACTGTTTATAATCCGTTACGCTGCTAATATTAGCAAAAGTCGAGACATTCTTCAAATAAAGACATGTGCTCTGTAAATCCATTCAGTTACATTCTTTTATACATCAAAGCTCATGTCTGTATTCACTCACTTGAGCAATCTGTGAGTACCTGCATTGCTTACTCCATATGATTTATGTAAACTCAACATAAGTACATGTTGTGCTCCACATTCCTGTTTGTTGTTAATCCAGCTGTGGCTGGAGTGTTTGGCAGGGACCTCCCGGCTGAGATCATCTCACTGCTAGATTATGACACTAACCGTATCAGCATGTGCCCATTTAATGCTGTATTTCGGCAGATTTTTTTCCCCCACTGCTCTGATGCTCCATCTAATCACAGCTGACCTCTGTCAGTTGAACACGGGAACGTGGATTTGAAAGGATTACAAACAAGCGAATGAAATAAACCAGTGATGTCTGTGTAAATTATTCAGTCCTACGTTTTAAGCCCTGGATGTTCTCACCTTTCCTGAAACTGTTTGGATGGAATAAGTCCAGCCCGTAAGTTACCATCTCCCACACGCTTGGCCTGCCACCATGTTGGATCATCCTGCGTCACAACCTGAAGAATGTCCCCTCGTTTAAAGGGAAGGCCTGCTTCCTGGCAGGGTGTGGCCTTGTCATCCAGTGGGGTGTAGTCAAACAAGGCTCTCATGTATACCTGTAATACAAATAAACATAGCACAATTTATGAAAACTTATCCTAATAGAGAGCAAATATACAGAGGAGTGTGTTTTCATCTAACCTTACTGTCCCTCAGTTTGTCCTCCTCATTGATGGCTGGGATTATTTTTAGAGTGATGGAGCCCTGAGACTGGGACTAAATAAGTAAACAAAAGTGTTAGAACTGCATCTGAATGCTAAAAACATAAATATTAAGTAATTTTTTTA
>JAVLVB010000145.1:339698-383114 GCA_032876305.1 Orestias chungarensis | reverse complement strand
TCTGGATATGTGAGTCAGTTAAAAAAAAAGGTGCACAGATGAAACAGTTCAACAAAAATCCCCTATTTACTGAAGTATTTGCCCAAAACAGCTCATAATTCTTGAGAACCATTTAGCATTTTGCTTTTTTTATTTTAATAAATGTTGTATGTTTTAAAGATTGCAGGATATGTAAATTGAAGTATTAGTTCATTTACAATCATGTTTTGCATTTTTGCTAGTTGATGTTTTCCACTTAATACAGTTTTTTTGTTCTTGTTTGTTTTTTGAATTTTTGCTTTTTGATTTATCTTATGTAAAAGCACTATCCATTTTTTTTAATTAAATTGTGTGAAATAGCCATTTAAGGACTATTTGTATTTTTAACACTTTACTTTTAAGACAAGATTTTGAGCAAAACTTTGTAATTTTCTTATCAAAGGCTTAAATTATACAGGTAGCATCAGTATTAATTTATCATCTGTAGTGGAAATAGGGATAAAAGAATAAACAGTACATGTATTTGCAGAAAATCTATTTTATTAATTAATAGAAGGGGTTCATATATGTGTATGTGTATATGTGTATATGTTATGTCTTTAAAGCATGAGTGCATAAAACATTCTTTAAAGATGCAAAGTCCACGAAAAACATTTGTTATATATTCTTTGAAAAAGCCAATCCAGCTCATGAGTTAAATGAGTTAATCAAGAAAGTTAAAACTGCACAACTCTGTGTTTTTATACATACGTATACCTGTGGGTCACTTAATACAAACCTTCTTTTGTAGTGACACAAACCAGGGCAGATGCAAGTGTATTTCCAGAGCAGAGTTGTATTATTAGGAACTTTAACCTAAAAACATCAACAGGGATATGCAGTGAGGCATGCCAAGTTTTTCTCAATTATGACACAGTTATACAGCAACTTCACAAAAGTAGCTAGCGCTAACCTTGTTCATATCAGGAAACAGAGGTTTTACATTATAGAGAGTTTTTTGATAAGGCAGTTGATAAATCAGATCAATCAATTGAATTGTTTTAGGAGGAAAGAGTTGGAGAAAGCCTCTTACCAGCCAATGCAATTCAGCCCTGAACTGTTTAATAGCATAACGATTTAATGTGGTACTGTGTATTTCATTACATTTAATCATGTCTGTAATCACCATTTAAAATTTCTAAAGCTTTTAAAAAAATATTTTTTTTTAAATTGAATGAGCTGGAATCTGGCACTTAATACTATTTCTAAATAGGTAAAGTATATATGAATGTGTTTTCTTTGAAAAATCAAAACAGAGTCACAGTTCACTCAATGAGATGAGGTCACCATGGGAACAACTAAATGAGACCCATTGGCGGTCAGGGATGTGGATTAATTATAAACACGGTCTCATTAATTATTTTCATATTTTTAATCAGGCTTTGGAATGCTTTTCTTTCTTTTAATATCCTTTTAATGAAGGATATTAATAACGGATCCTTTAATAGTTTTTAAGACTGAAGCTATTTCTTACTTTTTACATAAATTGGTATAAAAAATGAGGCAAAATAGGCATCTTGAAATTAATTATACTTAAAATCAAGAATTTGTGAATTTATATAGCACCAATTCAGAGCAGATGTCATCTCAAGGCACTTTACAAGACAATCAATTAAAACACATTTTATGTATCAGTTCCATTTTTATTTTTAAAATTTAAGGTTATTGTATCATTTGTATAAGATTCTCTTAAAAAAACATCCAAAATACAAAGCTGGATTAGAAAATAGTGCTTAATAATTACAAACTGTCTCATCCTTTCCCAGATCTTTCTATAGATGCCTTATGTCTATGTAGTGGAACAAGAAATTCTATTAATTATCTGTACGTTTTTCTAAATCGATAAATCAGACCCTATGTGTGAAAGCTATTTTAAAAGACAAAGGCCTTCCTGCTGCTGATGTCAGTAGACTTGAAGAAAAAAAAGATTACCAGAGTTGGAAGGGAGATTCGTAAAGAAAAATATATAATCTCTGACAAACAGGTTGCGTGATGCATTAATTTATGCCATCAGCAAAAGGTGTGTAATTTAGCTGCTTTTATTCTTTACTTAACTTAAAATGTATCCCTACAAAACCTTATATATATATATATATATATATATATTTAAGCCAGAAAACCAACAATTTGGCCATGAAGTGAGGTCAAATTTCCAACCAGAATTATGTCTGAAGGTTTTTCAAAGAAACAAAATAAATGTGTGTGGTAGAGGTGCAATTTGGGCAGTTTATATATTTTAGCTTACACATGTAATTTTGATCATGATAAATAAAAATGTAAATAATTGTTTAAATTTATGCATATATGCATCCCTAATTCTCCAACAATAATAAAATTCAAAACCATGGATTTATACAAACCTCTAACCAAAAGAGCTGGCCCAGGTAGTCCTGCATTGAAACTTTTAAAAATGTATGTTTAGGTATATGAACAAAGCTCTCTCACCTAAGCTTATCTAATCTTTGTAATTCTACAGTATTATGACCAGGTTTATCTTCCTGAAGTTGGCTTTAATAAGACTTTCATCCATACTTTGTCACATCAGCAGGACTACTAACATTAACATTGCTGATCCTGATCTGAAAGATGATCTCTTTTTTTGTGTGTGCACTTTGTCTCCATTAAAAATAATATCTCTGCCTCATATCGAGTTAAAAGATTATCTGCAGCTCATGCTAACATGACGAAGCTCAAAAACCCAGTATTTAGATAACAGATTTTTTGAAATGAAGAGACTTCTCAGAAAATATTTAACTGAAATACAGACTACAAACCATGTCATTTTACACCAAAATATTTAGACAAAATCGCTTTCTTAATACATTTGTCAAGTATGTTTACTGTAACTTTAGAAACATAAACCTAAAAACGAGTCATTTTTAAACTGCATGCCTAAGTTTTTCCAGGTAAGGGAGTTACATAATGCCTTTATGCACCTCTTTAATTAAACTAATAAACATGGTTCTGTTATTCATAAAATTAGTCAGACTGTACCACTAATATAAGCCCTTTTCTGTGTATATCTAAATATGCTAGTAACACAAACCATGCCATTTGGAGTGTCTGCTTTGCTGCTAGTGCATATGTTCACAAATTACAGACATCCTCTTAAAAAAATACTCAGTGCACAGTCTGGTATTCTGTGAAAAAAAATCCTCAGCAAAGAGAGATAGTGAAACAACAAATGCTCAGTCATGCTGCTATACTAAGGATATAAACAACAGGCTTTGATTATCTTCATAGTATCCCACTTTCAGCCACCAGACAATGGCTGTAAACAAGAACAAAAGCAAAGTGGGAGAGGAGTGTCTACACATGGGTAGATCTGATAGTGACAAAATCTTGGTCTGCTTGTGATTGAGCATCTTGGTTGTCCTCTTCACTCTCACACAGCTAATCCACTGCCCTGACAGTAATGGGAGGCAGCACTAAGCATGTTTGGCCACCATCCAACATACCTTTTACACACACACACACACACACACACACACACACACACACACACGCCAGTCATCTGCAGCCACAAAAGCCTCCCATCATCTAATCTCATCTCACAGAGGGTGTGGCCAGACCCAAACTTGTATCATCTCCAACATGGAGGGAAACTACTGATGCTGACAGCTGACAGTTCTTTAGACTGATGCCGAAAGGGTTAAACTCCCATTTCTCTCCCACCATTTCCACAAACAAAAGCAGAAGCAGATGTTAGTTGTTTTTTTTACCTTCCTGTTTCCACTGGTTCTCCTCAGAGACCCGTTTCTACTTCCTCTTATCTGTAGAGCCTAATGCTGTCCTCCATCCCTCCCGCTCTTCTCCATCTCTCTGCAGTGCTACAGCACTCTCCTCTCTCCACCCACAGCATGCCGTTAGCTGGCAAACGGGAGGGAAACACTAACTGAATGGTAGATCCACCCAGCCTAGTCAGGCAGCTGATGTCTCACATTCACACTGAAAACAAGTAAATGTTGACAGAAATGCTAGCAGCCTTCTTACCTTCTCTTCTCTCCACCCTCCTCCCTGTGTTTGTGTTGCTCCCGACTGCAGCCACACGGTTTCTCTCGTTCCAGATTCTCCTCCTCAGGTCTACCTCCTCCTCCTGTGGCTGCTGCTCTCACTAACCTGCTGCTGAGTGGCTGCTGCTTCTTTCCCTTTTTCTCTCTCCTCTCGGCCCCTCCCATGCCTCCTCCTTTTGCATGTCTGATGCTCTGTTCACAAAACCAGGGGAAAAGGCAAGATAGCACATCAGATGTCCTGAAGCTTATCTTTCTTATTGATAGAAATGGATCCAGCGACATGAAATGTCACATAGATGTCTAAGACTTAGAGAAACAAGGTTTTAACTCCAAGTCGAACAAATATCTATGATTTCAATCAGATCAAATGTAATACAAACATATACCTTCAAGCATGGTGTTAAGACACAGTGATCTCAGAGAGGAGGTTTTTATCTTGACTTAAAAATTCAACTGATTCTCCATCCACCTCAGAGCTCTTGGACAAAACGATCAACACATTTAGTTTTCTCAAGGGTGAAGGAAAATGTCCTGACCCAAATAGACTAAGTATCTTGGAGTCTTGTTCATGAATGTGAGAAGCATTTACACACAGATTTAAAGGTGAATCTGTGTTATCTGCAGCTATGCAATTGCTGTACCAGCCTGGCATGATGAAGAGAAAGCTAACTTGAAACACAAAGCTCTCAACTTACTGGTCAGGAATTAAATGTCCATAGTTTCGGTCATGGCAGATGGCTGCTTGTACTGAGCCAGGTTCTGCTGGAAGTTTTCTTCCTGTTAAACAGGAGTTTTTCCTCTCCACTGCATACTTAGTATGAGGGATTGCTGCAAAGTCAACAACACAAGCCATTGTTTTCGTCTGCTACTTCCAGAGCAGTGAATGCTGCAAGGCAATGACTAGAAGCAATTTGCTGGGGTTCCTTAGATTGGAAACTTTTTATAACTGATTTGTAATGATGTATCTATGATTTTAATTGGTTCTCTTGTAAAGTACCTCAAGGCGACATATGCTTGTAAATTGCTGCTATATAAATAAACTGATTCTAACCCTAACGCTAAAATTCCTACCATTATCTACAACAGGGGTGCCCACAATTTTCGAGCTTGGGAGCCACCTAAAAGATGACCATTCCTAAGGGATCTACCAACCCACCCACCAAAAAAAGGACAATGCCTATTTATTTTATATTATTTAAATCATTGTTTATGTATATTTTGTCATTTTAGGATGAAGTATATTTTAATTGAGTTTAAATTTAATCTATAACACATATTAGTTGGTCTTGCATAACTGCATTAACAGAAGCAGACACGGATAAGTCTATAAATACATATACGTTTCCATAAATTCATATACGTATACATATATAGATTTCAGGGAGGTTTGGTGCTACCCCGGCCTCTAACTCTTCTGGCTTCGCCTCTTCTAAGAGAGACAGGGAGACTCGCTATGCAACACTGTAGTTTGCTAAGGCGGCTAACGCAAAGCTAATGTAGAATTAGTGTGCTTACGTGCTTAAATGCGCATCAGTTAGCTGCCTGGTATGTGATTCAAAGACAAACAGAAGGATGGATGCGGTCATCTACTTCCTTTAATGCTGTGCGATCGACCCGCACTCCTCGAAGTATTGAGCACCCCTTATCTACGTTGACCAGGTCTAGATAGTGATAGATAGACACATTTTTGCAGATACAAGTGGCTGAAATTAGTTTTCTCTGCAGGATGCCTGGGTTCTCCATTCAAGATAGGCTAAGAAGCTGTCATTCTAAAATTGTTCAGAGTAAACTCGCTCCTCCACATTCGGAGAAAAACCCAAGACACGCTAGAGGTACTCTTTGGGATTCCCTTAGAAAAACTACCATAGGTGGCTGGGGAGAAGGAGGTCTTAGCATCTCTGCTTAGAATACTTCCCCTATGACCTGACTCCTGGATAAGATGATGGATGGATAGATAGATTTGAAGGTCAACAATATCCATCCATCCTTTTTTCCAACTCAATTATCCTTGAGAGGTTGGGAGGGTCTGCTGGTGCCTCTCCAGCTGTCATCGGGCGAGAGGGTGAGGTTAGCGCTAGACAGCTAGCGGGTCCATCACAGGGCAATACAGACAGGACGAGCAAGCACTGATGCACACACTCACACCCAAGGGCAAATAAGAGCATCCAATCAGCCTAATAGTCATGCTTTATGACTCTGGAAGGGAGGTGGAACCTACTCATGCACACGGAGAAACTCTTAGGAGAAAAAACAGGGGAATAATGTTATCTGTTAAGTAAATACAGCATCAAGTTATTGTAAGCCAACTTCCAACATGACTGTGGCACCTTCTATAATGCCAATTATATATTTTTTTATAATACCAAGTATCAACCTGAACATTTAGTCAAATTTATGGAATATCCCCAAAATTCCCATATCACTACTTAAAGTGTTAAATTTGATCAGATCTAAACAAAACATTTCATACTTCCTTCAGGCTGGTCTAAACATCTGCAGGCTGATAGGTCATCATTGCTCAAAATTATCAAGGTTAACACAGATTTACTATAAACTAGCTCATTGTCAAGTTTACTATAAGTGAGCATACCCAAGGTTTTCCATTTACCGCGATGCTACCACACATTGTTAAACAGTAATAAACAAATTTTACCTAGTTAAAACTGAAATACCTATTCTTAGGGATTTCATGATAGATTGACAATTAATCATGAATTTTATTTTACCAAGAGATTTTATTTTTTAAACTTTCCTATTTATTTATATATCTTCAAAGGTTCATGACAGTACACTTACAAGTGTGAAATTTTTACAGCTATATCAACCCAGCCTTCAGTTGCTGAATTACTCTGAATGCTTGTTTTTTATAGAATTGAGGCTTCGGCTTTGTCCACTTACAAAATGTCTGCTCCCTCTTTGTCTGGTTGAATGTTGCTCACACTGCAAACACAGAATCTTAATGATGTCATGACCCTTCCTTCCAAGGCTCCCCTACATTTATTCTCATGGTAATCCAATGTGTATCCAAGCTGTTTTTGTGACCCTTTCTTTTCAAGCTCAGGCTGCCACAAATCTCAAGGCATAAAGAGGTGAACAGAAACACACAAACATCTCATAAGACAAGGCATTTAATTTTATAAAGTTCTAAGGAATTTCGGAACTTAATTAAGAGAGATTTGCAAAACTATGCAAATCACCACCATCACTTCAGTCTTTTCTGAGAAAACAAAAACTACTTTTAGTTATAAATATCTTTGGTCTTATTGGCTAGAAACGACAACAAAAATATCTTTCCTTCTTTTTCTTGAATCTCTTTTTCTCAAGTTAAATATTCCATAACCACTCAGGTGTTTCTTGTGTATTTTGCATTTCAGGGACTTCAGGCATCAGGTTTGCTCATAATTCCAAAATCTCTTGAAATTTACCTCGTCTTGTGAGGTTTCTGTTTCTATCTGGCCCTGTCAAGAAATGTTTTGAGTGGCTGTTAAAAGTAACATTACAGCCAGAGTCTTAATGAAATTTCGCTTTTATAACTTGTTTTTTTTAATTATTATTCAAATCTCAATTCATTATAAGTAAAGTATTTTTTTTATAACCATATCCCCTTTCCTTAAGCTCCTGAGAGAAGGATCAATTCTAGGTTTAAGTCAGTTTTAATAGTACTTACAGTATACATAATATGCGATTGAACAGAGCACAATACCAAAGGTGCTTTTGGTATAGCCCCAGTGTTTACTGCAGTCTTTCTCAATTTTTTTATAGGATACAAACACTGCAGTAATATGTTTGTAGGCATAAGTTGTATATTACTATTGCATAGTAGAGGAAAGTGAAGTTTCACAGTTTTTAAACATGTGGGAGGAAACTCATTAAGTCAGAATGAGTTCCTGCAGTCAGGACTACAATCAATTTGTTTTTAGTCTCCTTCAACTCCAACTCTCTTTAATCCAACTTAACAGGTGTACAACTGTCTGGTTTGGAAAAAGCAAACAAAAAACAAAACAAAAAAAAAACATTATTTTAAACTCTGGGCATCACAGTTAAATGTGTTAAAGTACTATATCAACAGTTTAATCCAATAACATTGCAGGGATGGTTAGATTAGTGGTCATTATTGGGGAATCACACTCAATCAGTGCAAATTAAGCTCACTGTGTTGAGGAAAACCCATCTTTTGCATCGTATCTTAAAATGCAGCCCTGGATTAAAACAACAGCGAAAGATAGACGCTCTATCTGAGCAGCTCTATGCACAAAAAATAAAATTACAACCTCATGAAAAAGATCACTAGTGATTAGAAAGACAAACATTACTGGATTGCTCTAGCTTCGGCTTTGCAGAGTAGCTAAGGGGAAATACTTTACTCATGACAAACACCGGAGTGATTTAGAGACTATGTCATTATGGGTCATAACCAGATGGATTCAGCGACATCCGCTCAATTCCTTTGGGGGAAGAAGGAAAAAGATTCAGACTAATCCTTACTTGAATGGGTAGAGCTGAAAGTCCTAACTGTCTGCTGACCCAACAAAGAGGCCATAAACTGGGTCTCTGCATGTCCAGCCATCTTTGAAGGGGCAAACTGGACAGAGCTGCACTCAGATAATAGAGTTTATGCCAGAGAGTGATAGCTATTACTCTGTGCTATTTGTAAATGCATGATAAACAAGGATAAAACTGGAATAGCAGCAGTAAATAAAAAAATCTCCTGTAGAATAAAGCTGCATTATGACATTTTGGTTTCTCTAATGTATCATTATTTCAAGAATTTTCTGTCTAGTTCCCTAAAGATCAATTTTTGCTTAATCTGGCAGAGTTATCAGGCCAAGATACAAATATCTGAAAATGTCTCTTGTGAGGAGTGTAGAAATGAAAATGTTGCCTTTGCATTTGTTCGTTAATATTAAAAATAGTCAAATAATCCAACATACAGAAAATAAAACAATATTTTCTGTCTTGTTTTGGCAGGTTTAAGACAACAAAACAAAGTATCAAGTTATTATGATTAAGCCTATTCACAGAATCCATGCTGTGATTACAGCCAAATGTGCCTGTACCAAATACTAACATAAAAAAGGCAGAATTTGTAAATCAGATTAACTTGTAAGAGCCGTTTACATAAAATCATTGTACGTTTTGGCAGCATATTTCTTATTAATTTTCTTTTGAAAAACAAATAGTCTTTCAACACAAACTATGTCCTTTTGATCATGATTTGTTTATTTTGTATATCCAGTTAAAACTTCTGTGTGGTGCATAGAACCAATGTACTGAAGCAACACTTTGCTACAATTTTAATGTATATTTTTAAGTAATATAAAACTAGGTAATGTCCTTATTTTAGGTCAGTCATTTTTTTCTTTTTGGGAGAAAAAAAAGTGAGCAAACACTTCGGAGTGGAGACAGATTATTGTCACAATTCTGTATTGAATTTATTTTAACTGCTACCATATTTATTGCTTTCCCTTTCAGCAAATATCTGCCATTTGTCTGCAAGTAGGAGGCTTAATTTCCTTTATTATCCGCCCAGCGCCACAACCTTCTCACTGCTCACTCAGCCTCCTGGGTTTGTCAATATTACTGCCCGTCTGGCCTTTTCTACATTCCCTCATGAGACTCAAAAGTTCTCAGAGAGCTCAGACTACTCTCATCTGCTGGAAATAAGAAAGTAAATATGATATGACACAAATTCTAGGTATATTTCTACCTTTAGAGTGCAGGGAGCAAAACACTTTTTTTTTCTTTTTTTTTTTGCATTTCACATGGCTGTCAATCAGTCACAGCAAATCCAGCATCCATAAAAGAGTCTTCCTCTTATTAGACAGGTGATTCTTGGCTACATTCAAGGTGTATTTCTAAAATTCTCCTTTAAGATTGAGAAAATGCAACAGAATGGACATTAATCAACTTGCACTTCTCGGCAATAAAATATTGCCGAGAAGTGGCAAGATACTGCTTTTCTTGATCTTGTCTCGAAATTTTGGTCTATGTTATTCTGCAAACTACTATTTCTCTTTTAAACCTCCAGTTCTTCCTGCAAGGTAGGAGCGGCCTAACTTACCTAATAGGGTCATAAGGAAATGCAAGCACAAACATATAGAAGGAAATTGCAATAATTACAAAAGTAAACATCTTACAATTGATACTCATACAGTTTGAACACAAAATCTCTTGGAGTTATTTAATTTAGAGTTTATAGCAGCTTATTAATGATAAATGTCTAAATTATATGGGGAAGTACATTGACATACTTTACCATTGAATGCATTTTGCCTTTAGAACAACTGAGGATTTTAAATGATGTCACCTTATTGATGAGGGTTATTACAAGCCTGACTGCAACTAAATGTTGTCTCCAGTTGATTTATCAACTTAATTCCAGCAACACAAAAACCCTTCTATAATTACGTTGTTAGTTTGCATTTCTTTCTTTATTTCTCTCTTTCTTTCTTTCATTCTTTGTTGGTATGTTTTGAAAAACTGAGGGTCTGTTTGGCGACTGTAACAAAAACTATCTCAAACATTAGCAACAAAACCTCAAACACTTTACAGAAGTCAATAGAACAATATGTTTAACATTATCAACTGGTTTAAACTCTACAATAGCTAGAGGACAGATCATTGCTGAGTGTCCCATGAAAACTCCAGGGGGCAAATAAATTAAAATGAGGTTAAAGAAGCAACTGTTGGCTTCTATCAATCTGGAAAGACCAAATAACCAATTTCCAAGCAGCTCTTTTAATCCTCCCTAAAAACAGACCATTCATGAAAAATCAAAACCTATTCTGGCATGGTCTGTGAAAGGAAAAACAAAGACAGGCCTAATAAAGACAGCTTTCTTTAAACTTTGCCAGGAGAAAGCCTCCCCTTCATAATGAATCACAAGACAATCTCCACAGCAAATATGAGAAATAACATTAGGTAAGCCACAATGAAAAGCAGTAAGTATTGCTAAAGAAGAAAACAATGTGATAAACATGTCACACTAATTGTAAACCACTGTGATGGAGGGGTGATTATATGGGCTTGGTTTGCAGCCATTCATTCCAAAGGTAACTCCCCTACACCAAAGCATTTCAGACTCAGGAACAAGGGGGTTTATTAAATCGCTAAGATTTGTACCAAAGTGAGCTTCCAAAAGAACAATGATCGAATGTGCAACAGGGAATTTAAAAAAAAACTCTTGAAGCTGACCTACACGGAGCAACTTTAGCAACCGCAGACAAAGCATTCAGATGATTCTCACTGAAAACCAGGTGTTTAAAAGCTAATTATTTTAAAAATGTATGTCATCTTCACGTACAGCTAAATTATTTTAAAATGTTCCTGTCACCCAGTAGTTCAGCAAATTCTAAAAAGCAAAAAGGTAAATGGTGGTGGTTTTAGTAAAAGATGAGGAGTTACTGCAGAGAGCTGGACGGCTGCTGGGAATTGTTTCATAACGTTCTGTACTTCAGTGGCTGCTGCAGAGCTGCATTAGATAAAGTGAATTATGGCCCTCGTTGTTTCTGAAAGAGAAAAGGAGGGGAGGTCTGCTCACTATCATCAGTGAAAGAGGAGCAGGTGGCTTCAGCTTCCTTTCTAGGCTTTTTGGCAGAGTGTTTGGTTGGCAGTAACATTGGGCAAATACCACCAGCTTCATGTTAATATTGTAACAAATTCCAATAACTTCTGAAGGATTGGGAAAATTCCCAAAAATTTCTACAGGTACAAAAAAATTATGACAAAGGAAACTCCAGGGTAGAGCAGATCCTCTGAAAATAATAAACGAGCTCCAATTGACCAAGCAACTTTAACTTTAAAATGAGGGACCAGTCTGGCACTGTCTAAAACTACAGCAAAACTGACCCAATCAGAGAAGCACACATTGATTTTGGCTAGGAATGGTTTAGGTCAAAGCCTTTGAATGTCATAATAAAAGTCTAGACCTATTTCCATTTACAGAAAATTGTATATTTATGCATTTAGCAGTCATGCTTGGCACTTGGGTGTCATGCTTTATGACCAGCTGATCTTTAAAGTTCATGTTGCATCAGTTTCTCAATCTTGTTGCTTTGCATTTCTAAACATAAGAAAGATACGGCCATACCTTACCTAACATGCCACCCAGCTCCTATTTTAGTCTATGGTTATTTTCGGCCTTGACTATTGCAACACACTCCTGACTGGTTTCCCAGTATGTAGGGCAAAACCCTTACAGATGATCCAGAACGCGACGGCGCGTCTGATCTTCTTTGAGCTTCACTGGTTTCCCCTGGCTGCCTGCATTAAATTAAAGTCCCTGATGCTAGCCTACAAAGTGTTAAAGGGTAGGACTCCCATCTACTTAAATACTCTTGCAAAGGCTTATGTTACAGCTCGGTTGCTTCGGCCATCAATGGATTGTCGTCTAGGAGTGCCTACACCATGCTTAAGACAATCCAGACTGTTGTCTTGTGTTGTTCCAAGATGGTGGAATTGCCTATCTAGCAAGAAAAGCAGCGTCCCTTTCTATCTTCAAGAAACTCTTGAAGACCCACCTCTTCAAAGAGCATCTCCTGTTGTAACTACCCATACCGCTATGCCCCCTCTACTACTCTCTCTGTACTTCCCTCTATCTCTTCATTGTCATCACTGCTTCTTACGATGTTTCTCTAGATAGCTTATGGTCAGATTGATAAGTGTAACATTGTGTCTATTTTGTAAGCCGCTTTGGATAAATCCATCTGTTAGAATTAACATAGAAAATTTTAAGAACCATGAATAATTTTGCAAAACTCTACAAATTAAAGCAAATGTAATTAAAAACCTTATTTTTTTAATCGGGTAAATTTGCATTTTTTTATGAAATTGTAATGATTTAGAATATATTTTTTGTAATTGCCAGTTAAAGGGATTACTTACTCAGGATTAATATTGTGTTCAAGATAATAATCCAAAACACCAGAACAGTCCGTTTTGTTATTCTGTGTAGCATAAAAGTAAAACCTTTCCTCATATCTTCACCCATTTCTTTCAGAAAACTGTTGAGGTAATTGTTCACAATATTGTAATCCCTTGCCAACCATTTCTTTTATCTGGTTTAGCTAAAATATCTTAAAATATTTCAAATGTATATAAACCCCCACTTTTTTAAACCCTTAGTAATCAGACCACACTTTATCCTTGCAAGAGTGTGAGACCACAGCGGTGACACGTGATCTGTCGAGGATCTTCATCTGTCTGGAATCAGGAGTTCCTGAAGTTGTTGGTCCGGTGCGTTTGGTTCTGTGGCTCAGTGTTTATCAGATTGTGTTCCCATTCCCCCACATCCTGCAGGTCAAATGACTGAGAAGTGTGTACCTCACGGTTGCTAAGTGGTCTATCGATCAGTCAGCTGAGCTTGTGAACTGATGGTCTGTGCTGCAGCAGACAGAAGCAGCGCTCCAACGGACAGTAATGGGCTCCTAATACAATGCATTCCTTCACTGATGAGAGCGGTGACCTGGTTGAGAGAAAGCGACTCATTAGAAACGGGATTTCATGTTAATTGCAGTTTAGGCCCCAAAACAGTTTAAAAGAAACTTAAAAACGCACTCCAATCCCATCAGTTTTGAGTTTGGTTATGTAACACTCACCAATTTACGGTTATGGACTTTACATTGTAAACACAACCTGTCACATAATTGGTAAATGGAGTTTAATTGAGTTCAGCTGGTTGAATGTTAATCTCAGCTGTTGTTAATCTCACCATATTGTAGATTGTGTGACCATATTGTAGATTTTGTGTAGTCAAAATTCTATTCTCTTATATTTCTTTATATTATTTTTATTTTGTAGCCATTTTTGTAGATCTGTTATAAAGTGCATTGGTTTATCATTTAAGGGAAGTTACAAACCTTTATTCAAGGTCAGTTTTGGAGATGCAGCCAGACAAAGAGTAATAATAATAAAATATCTCTGTAAAACCAGCTTCATAACAAATATCAAGTTGTACTAAAAAAAGAACAGAACCATAGTGAGAGCCAGGCCTTAGGTGTGGGTGATTAGCTGATCTGAGAAAGCAGGTCTGAGGACAATTAACAGGAGACTAAGCTAACGAAAACCGAGCTTTCAAAATAAAACAGGAGGTTAAACTAGTCTAAAATTATTGTCAGGAGACAGAATAATAAATAATCTCTACTTTAAGTTATAAAACCTATTTAAATAGACCTGAAGACTTTAGAACACCAAAGAAACAAATAAATTGGCTTAAAACAAAGAAAGTATTTTAAATATGCAAACATCTCCCTACATTGGAAAAAAGAAACAACGATGACAAAGATGTTTGTTGTGTTTAAATTGTTTTATTTTACCAATCAACCCATGCATACACACACACTCCCAGCCAAATACAATGTAACATATTTACAAAAAAAAATGTCACTTGCAAAACAGTGTATGCCTCACGCATAGAAAGGTAAATATATTAATAAAGAATCTCCCAAAAAATAAGCATATAAGTGGTAATTGGCACATCCATGAGACCGGCATTGCATAATGTTTCCTATTGTAAAACAAAACAGCTAAATCAGGCACCTTCTGCAAATCTCAGCATTAGAATGCTACATTTATAAAAAAACTTTTCTAAGCAGGGAACCAGCCCCTTTAGTCGTACAAGATTTGTTCCTCTGTGAAAAGATCACCCCATCCTGAAGATTAGTTACATTAACTTCATCATTCACTTCACCTTTGATTAAAAAATATATATAAATAGAGGTAAACCTTAGTGCAATCAGCAAAGAAAGCATGATTAATATTAAAAAAAACTAAAATGGGGTTGCTATTAAAGAAAAGGATAAACTAGTTTGATATTAATGAGCTAAATCGACACCTACTGGCTGGACTTCCCAAAAGCACATGATTCAAACATTTACATAAAAAAACATAATAAAATCTCAACCTTAATTCCTTTGGTTGCACGTTATTTTTTCAGCATATAAATGATTTTTTTTATTTATTTTTGTCAGGTTCAGGATATGAAGTGAGTTCATAAATTACCCCGTTCCAGCTCAGATAGATGTCCAGTTGTTCCAGAGAGTTTGATCCTCGCTTCTTTGTGTTTTGACCATCTCAATTTTTCTTCTCATCTCCAGGAAGGAAATACGGATTCTCATGTCCTTCAACGAGGTATGAGTAACGGGATGTGTTTTTACCTTTGAAGGTCTTCAATTCCTCTGGATTCAGATCATATGATCCAGACTGAAATGTCAGCGGAAGCACACAGAGGTATTGTTTGTAGGCAGGGTTAAATGAAAATGTTTTTAAAACCAAAACTCCAAACAAGCAACACCCACACAAACTGATAACCCTAATTTCTTATTATTCATGCCACTAAATTAACTGCAGAACTACAAAAACGGCTGAGGAAGTTTCCCCATCACCCTGACACACCACTACGATTGTGCATGCATGCTGTCTAAATTATCAGCAGGGGTCTAATCCGAGTCTAAATGCAAAGCCATACTTTACCTTTTTCCATCCTTGCTGCTTCAGCTTAGACCCCTAAAGCAACATACTGTGAGTCAGGCAAAGCAGGGAGCAGGGATGGGTGCTAATGCTGGTAGCACTGTATTTACATTGTGGATCGTTAAAATAAACATACTGCTGTGCACAAGCTTAAAAACATATTATTGCTCCGGAGTGATAAGTTATGTTGATTTCCAAGTGAAAAGAGTTTGTCTGATGTCAACAGGAATAAAGGTGCAGGAAACACAATCTATTGTGATGAAACTAAATAGGGCCTCGTGAACCTTTATTTAGATGTATTCGACTGGCAAACAATCAAGTTTTTGTTGTTAGTAAAGGTTAGTGTGTGACTGCAGTGTTAATAGAGGAGCAAGTCTTATTTAAAAAAATCACAGACTTACAATGCCATTGCTTTGTTGCTTCTTTTCCACCAGCGTGTTGGTGCTGCCCCCTTCTGTCATCTCTATGGAATCCCAGTTAGTGTTGGCGCGGGGGATGGGGGTGATGCCAACAGGCCATGATTTGTTTAAATCCTCAGAATATGGACTGGTGTTGCAGTTAGACTTTGTCCTTGAGCCCTTTGTCCTGATGAGAACGGAAAATATAAAATGTAAGGCGGGTACTATTTCATTTCTTTAAATTCAATTTAAGTGTAGAAAATGTTTATATTGTGTATAGTTTGAGTTAGACATTATTGATCATTTAAAACAGTGTGGACATAGGGTGCTTCTAAACTATTTCACTCCAGGACCTGAACTTTTTAAGAGTGTTTGTGGAGCTGAATCAATGCGGTGTCGACCAGTAAAAGATAACCCGTCAGAAGGAGCTACGTTTTGGTTAGAGCGTCTAACTATGAAAGCAAGTCAGATGATGTAACACCTTTTACAAGAAACTCATAGGAAAGAGGATTACAGATCATGTGACTTAATTAATCACTGAATGATCATCTCATCACAGTGACGGACAATATTGGATTGTCATTGCATTTTGCCGCTGGTAGATTCATAGCAGCTTTTTCTCTCTTATCAATATGTTGCCTCGGATTGCACAAACTTGCCGACTAAAATGTTTTCCATCATTTGCTGTGGACAGTGGTGCTGAAATGAGTACACTTTACCCATTTTACCATCTAATGGATCTCTGAATTTATCCGTTTATAAGAATTGTTTTTGTCCACATATCTTTGTGGGGGAGGCAACAGATTTTTTTTGGTCAAATTTATTTCTAGAGTCTAGGTAGGCGATTTCATACATTTTAAAGTAATTAAAAAGTTTTGGATGTGTGCTTTGATTTTTCAAAATAAACTGAACAGTTTTGGGCGAAAGGTGACAGCTGTCAAAAACTCCATTTCCATCTGCAGAAAAATAAACCCTGGTTATCTTTTTACCATAGATATGGTAATCTTTAGAAAATGCTCATTGCTGTGAGGAATTATCCAACTCTCACTTTAGGATCTTTGCTTTTTTCTTATTCTTTTAAATGCACAATATTCAGCATGGAGTGAAGATGCAGCCATAAGGAAGCCTGGACAATACTGATCAGAATCGTTTTAAATGATTATAGGAAACACTGGTTCCTTATAAGCATAATATACAGAAACAAAATTTTAAACCATACTTTATCCTGTGCAGTATAGTCAATATAAAGCAATTCCTAAAGCCATTCATTTTATGTAAATCCATTCTAAACACTGTACAGTCCCTAAATATATTAAACGGTATGATGGAAGATAACGGGGTGCAAGACTTGAAGCTAAAGCAAAATCACATTGGACAATTACGACAAATGCATGCTAAGTGTGAGAGATTCCTCCAAAGTCAGACACCTGATGCATTTGGCTGGCTTTCCTTAAGGAGACGTCTTTACTCATCAGAAAATAATCTGAACCTGACAGCAGCTTTTTATATATTAGTTTTTTCTGTATACTCAAAACAACACAAATTAAAGTTATTTGCAAGGCAGTATCAAAGACAACAAAGACAAATCAGAGAAAAATCACAAATTAGCTAAAGTATAATAATGTCTATGTGACACTGTTTACATTGGCCTGTGACTTGTAAACAAGTATGCATGCTGTTCTTACCAGCAACAGTAAGCCAGCAAAGCCAGAAGCAAGATAAGGAGAACTCCACCTAAAACACAGGAGATGACCACCACTGCCAACAGGGATGCTGCAAAAACAGGCCAAGTACTAAATATCCTTGCTCAACAGGCTAAAAATTCAGCTTCATACTTTATTTTCTGATATCATGATGTCACTTACAGTCGTTGCAATTGAATCCAGCATACCCAAATGAACATCTGAAAGAAAGCAGTCACATTTTTGCATGTATTGCATTTAACAGTAAGCCCTCCTGGGTGCGCTAGCACTTTAGCATTACCACAAAGCCCAGCATAAAATGTTTATACTCACTGATGGCACAAATCACCCACTGCATGCTGCCCACTTGGACAAGCTGGAAAAAAGAAGCACAACAACAGTTACACAATGTCTTTTACCTGAGAGGATAACAAGCTACAGTTTGAGGCTTGCTGTACTCAGCTTCACTGCTATTGCAGGCAAACACACAACAGTACACAATGTTTTTCTTGGGAAAGAAACTGTTTTTCAGAATTCATTTGAAACTCATTTAGTTATGGATTTTCTAAAAGCTGATCTCATTGGTCACAACCGTGCACGGTCAGAAGCAAAGCGGTGACTCCTCCTGACGTTTCCACGGTAACATCCCAGTTAAAAAGAAATAGATTAGAGAGATAAATGAAGATCGGGTCAAGGGTCTGTATGGAGAAAAGGCTACAGCTCTTGACCTTGCCTGTGAGTTTTACTCCCTGTTGTTTCGTCCCCTCATTCCCACACACAAGGATTATAGACAGGATAAGAAGGTTTTGTTGTTAATCTCTAGAACATAGATCAGCTAAGAACATTTAAATGTATCCGCTTTTACAGTCTTTACACAACAATTGTAAAATAGATACACTATTAAAATTAACAACATTTTGCCTCTTCAAAATCACATTTTTTCATTATATATATTTTCTGCAACAGAACATCACAAAGTAGCACAAAATATGAATTACAAAAAAATAGTAATACGATACACGGTTTTCATATTTGGTACTAAACTTTAAAGTCCCTTACAGTTATAAATTATATATATGTGTTTAATCACATCATAAATCTAGCTGTTCTGTAAAAGCCTATAAGACTTTTAAGAAGAAAAAAAACACCAACAGACAAGCAGCATAATACAAAAGACAGCAGACGGCTCAGGGCAAGATAGTAAAACCAATCTTAAGCATTGAACATCTCACATCTCTCAGAAAATACAATAAGCATGGCACAACTTTACACCTACCGAGACAGAGAGTAAAATGACAGACTGTCTAAGAAGAGGATTATTCAGGGAAGGTCCGAGGAGGATCAAGTAAACTCTGGAGGAGCTACAGACATCCAAAACCCAAGTAGGAAAATCTGTGTACTAAATAAATTTGGCCTTTATAGAAGAGGGGCCTGAGAAAAGTCAATACTGAAAGAAGCTAGCAGAATACCCATATAAGGTCTGCTACAAGTTATGTAGGGGACACAGTAAACCTGTAGTACACCTGTATAAAACTTTATGACCTAAATGCACAAAACAATTTGTGGCTAAAATAACTACCAATGCATGAACACATTATCTCCATGGTGAAATGTGGTAATAGCAGCATCATGCTGTGGGTAGGCATTTCTTCGGGAGAGGAAAATCTTAAAAAAGGGGGGAGGTTGGCTTCCAGCAGTACAATGACCCTTTAAATTTGGGCTACAATGAAAGGGTTCTGATCAAAGCAAATTCATCTGTAAGAATGGCCTAGTTAAAGTCAAAACCTTAATAGAGAATTGTTCGCGGATTTGTTATTATTCCATCTGTTTTGTTCTGAGCTAGAACCATTTTATACACCTGAATGAGTTACGGTTTAGAACATTATGCAGCTTTAACAGAGAAAGGTGCACAAATTACTGAATCAGGGGTGCTAAAGAAAAATCTTATTCATTCCAAACAAAGTCTTAAAAACAAATATGACAAAATAGATACTAAATGTACCTTTACAGCTGGTGTTGGAGTACACCATGGAGATGTAGCCGCCTTTACAGGAGCAAGAAGCTCTGCCGTTTACAGTTGTACACATTGTACTAGTGACATCGCAAGGTAACGGCTCCACCTCACACAGATTGGTTGCTGAAACAGATAAAACACAGAAGAACCTCAGAACCAAATATTTTGAACCAAATAAATAACCCTCATGTATTTGTCTCAGGAATTTTATAGCGTGGAATCAGTTCTTGCCTGTGTATGTGACATTGCCAAGAAATCCTGAAGAGTTTCTTGCAGCATCCTTAATGATCTGGTAAACAGACGCTTCATTGGCAGAACTGTTTTCAAATATGTTATTTACGGTTGCTATCACACTTCCAGGCCTGAGGAAAAAGGAAAATTAACCAACACAGTTGAGGTTACTCAGCTATTATTTGTTCAACATAAAGAAATATAACTCACTCGAGTTGAATAACCTCTGAACTTCTATATCCATGCTCATTTTTCAGGACATCTCTGAGCTACAATGAAGAAAATAAAATTCAGGACCAAAAATAAAGTATCTATAGGAGTGACTTCCATGCTTCATAATCTCAAAACTCACTGCTGCTGAGATCTTTTCTGCTGTTCCCCGAAAGATGCTGGAAGACCTGTTTCTCATTTCATCCTTAAATGTCAATGACAGGAAATGAAGCCTGCCAGGGAATACTTGTGCTGGGGAGGGAAGAAAAGGTATACCATTACGACAAAAAAGTTTAATCTCTATTTTTTTTAAAACACTATGGAACAAAAATCACAATTTATAGTGATAATAGTTTAGGGTCTCACCAGGAACACAACGTCCATTGATTAGGTATTTTCCAGAAAGACACTGGCAAGTGCCATTGAGGCAAATGCTTTCAACTGGACAGGGGACAGAAGGACACACTAAGGAGAAACAAAATTGAAAACAGTATATTTTAAGCATTGTTTTTAGTTTTGCTTTCAGATCCCAGAAGGATAAAATGGTACTTTTAGTGCCATTTGTCAATTAAAAAATGGCTTCAAAAAGACAAAATAGTGGTTGCTAAAGGCTGCAAATTAAATCGTGTAGAAACATTTAATTTCTTCATAGGGTAATGTAATTTAAACAGCCATTAAAAAAATAAAAAAATAAACAAAATTATTTATTTTCATTATGATTTATTTCTATATCTATATCATTTATGGTTAACTAAAGATATATATTTTTTTTTCAATTTTAATATTTTCAAACATTACTTAAAGTACTTTGGTTTTAAAAATAAATTAAGCATTTTATGCCAAAAGTTAAAGTGTAAACTAGAGTTTATTCGTAAACTACAGCTTATGCATATTCAGTAACAGGTGTTGCAATTCCTTTAAAATACATTAAATGATCTAAGTATAAAAGTGGCAGTTCACATGTCCTGAAAGCTTTGGTGCTCCTACTACAAGAAAATCTTGTGTTGTGAGCACTTTCCTTCGTTTTTTAAACACAAAATTGAAAAAAACAGCTTTTAATTTTGTATTGCTAATAGTAGTTCAAATTTGCTTATTCTACTGAATCTCAAAATTAACCAGAACTGATATCGTTTAAAGATTTAACGGAGCATACGTCAAATCTGTAGCAATAAGTTTCAGTAATTTGAAATAATGAGTAACTACTGCAAATAATACAAAAGTAAAAATGTTTGCACATAGCAGGACAAAATGTTATCCGTGACATGTGGAATTAATACGTTTTTGTACACCAACTCAGACTTCCTATGGAGACAAACACCTTTTGCTGACTGCTCTGCCTATAACAATACAACTAATAATAGAGATATGTTACTTTATTAGCAAGTTTTTGTGTTTAAACTGCAACTAATCTCAGGACAGTCAGACAAAAAGTAAATGGCACAAACCAATGACAGGACTCAGTGTGGTAGGCGCCTCTGTGAGGGAGCTGCTGGTGCTTTTGCCAGTTGTTAGAAGTGTGGTTAAAATCCCTGTGGTTCCAATAGAGGAAACGGGGGCGTCGGTGATCCCAGTGGTGTTGCTGGTTGAATTTGTTGCTGAAGTAGCAGTGGTTCCTTCCATTGTAACACTGGTAACTAAATCATCAAAAACAAATACGGTCAATTCAACATCCAACATGAAAGAAGCAAATATCCAGACCGATTAAGTAAGCTGAACAAAGAAAAATGATTTCAACAATGCTTTACAAAATTGTACATCTTCAAGGCATGGCCACAGAAAGCTGGTAAATCATTCTATTAAAAAATAACTTATTATGGTTGTTTTGTGCTAATATGCTAAAATGTCTAATCACTAACACAATGTAGTACAGCTCTGCTAAAACTGTGTTCTAGATAATTATATCATAAACCAATTGTGTGTAGTATATTATTTTAAGAACAAATGTTGCTCAAACATTGCTAAAAACATTTGTAATACCTGCTGGGGTTGATGGTGCAGAACTATGGCTGGTAGTACTCCCAGTAGGGAGAGTTTCGCTACTGCCTGGGAAGGTGCTGGGTGGTGGACTGCTGCCGGATGCGGTTTCTGCTGTGAGTGATGTGTTTCTGATGACACTGGAAGTAAAGGGCATGATGGTTGATGCAGGAGTCACAGAGGTTTCAGCAGAGCTTCCCGGTGTAGTAATAGTTTGTTCTGAAGTAGCTGAATTTACAGCTGTTGTCATGTTGCTGGCAAGTGGGGTGGTGGTAATTAAGGATGTTGTGTTTCCCATCTCTGTAACTGAGGTAGTGGCTGTATGGTTGTCTGAGGTAACCGTTGTTGGGCCATTTGTAATAGACGTGACTTGTGGACCTACAGTCGTATCCACATTCGTAGTAGCTGTTGTGTCATTGTTTGTGAATGTGACAAGTGCACTTGTAGTTTCTTCATTACTTGTAGTTCTGATCGGAACTTGTGTACTCATATTGTTCCTTGTTGATGTAAGAAACACCAGTGTGGATGTGTGATTATTTACAGGCGTGACTGGAACATCTGAAGTTATGTCGTTGCTTGTCACTGTGATCGGAACCTTTGTAGTTACAACGTCATCTGTTATTGTTGTCACATCTTCTGTTGTTGAAATGTTACTCGTCGGTGTGATCAAAATTTCTGTGGTTGTGTGGTTATCCGAAGGTGTGACTGTAACATCTGTAGTTGTGGTGGTACTTGACGCTGTGGTGTGAACAGGTGTGGTTGTGTTGTTGTTTGTTGATGTGATGTGGACATCGGTAGTTGTGTTGTTACTTGCAGTTGTGGTCTGTATTTCAGTGGTTTTATCATTGCTTGTCGGATTAACTGGAATATGTGGAGTTGTGTCATCTGTTGTATTAGATGGGAAGTGTGTGTCTGTGTTGTTGTTTGCCAGACTGACTGGAACACTGGTAGTCATGTCATTGGTTGTTGGGGTGGTTGGTGCCTTTGTTGACAAAATTAATGCAGCAGTGGTTGTGATGTGGGTTGGAGGAGTTCCAGCACCTGGATTTCCGGTCTCAGTAGAAGGTATACTATTTGTCTCTGGGCTTGCTGTTAATGTGGTTCCAACAGTGGCTGGAGTTGTAGAGTTGGCCACGTTTCTCGTGGTGACGTTCACTGTAGTGTTTACTTTGCCTGAACCTGCAGTGCTTATCTCTAGAGTAGGAACTGTTGATGTCCCAGTCATTTCTCTTGTAGTGTGTTCCATAGTTGTTTTACCTACTAAAGTGGTTAGGAAATCTGTGTTTGGGTTGCTATCTGTTGAATCGTAAATAGTTGTGGTCCCCATAGGTTGCTCCGTTGTTGTTGCTCCTTTAAATATATAAAAGCATCAAAAACAGCATTATTATTAATTCTGTTCTCAAGATACAGCTTAGAAAAGAATCAGATTTTTTTTATTTTATAAAACTCCCCATGAGACAGCATTATTTTACTTCAGGGTATTTTGAATTGAAGTGTTTTGTTCCAGTTGAGCCTTCTGAGCTTTCAAAAATATTTTCTTCATCTAAGCCTTTAACTAGTATGTTGGATCCAATCCCGACAAAATTGTTTAAGAAAGTATTTACTATTATTATTACCCCCATTTTGGAAATGATTAATTTGTCATTAGTGAATGGTTATGTACCAGAGGCTCTTAAGGTAGCTGTAATAAAACCCCTACTTAAGAAATCTTCTCTTGATCAAGAAGACTTCATAAATTACAGACCCATATTTAATCATCCTTTTTTATCAAAAATCCTTGAAACAATTGTTGCTAATCAACTGAGAGTGCATTTGATGAATAATGACCTATTTGAAGAATTTCAGTCAGGTTTCAGAGCTCATCATAGCACTGAGATAGCTCTCCTTAAAGTCACAAATGATATTCTCATGGCCTCAGACAATGGACTCGTGTCTATTCTAGTTCTGTTAGATCTCAGTGCTGCTTTTGACACAGTCAATCACAATATCCTCATTGAAAGGCTCGAACACACTGTGGGGATCACGGGAACAGTACTAGGCTGGTTTAAATCGTATTTGTCTGATAGATCCCAGTTTGTTCATCTAAATGACAAATCTTCTCCGCATTGTAAGGTTACTTGTTGAGTACCACAGGGTTCTGTACTTGGCCCAATTCTATTTACTATATACATGCTCCCTATTGGTAAAATCATCAGACAGCCTGGTGTTAATTTCCACTGTTATGTTGATGATACACAACTGTATTTATCTAGAAATCCTGATGAATCCAGTCAGTTTGGTAGATTACAGGCATGTCTAGATAACACAAAAATGTGGATGACTTTAAACTTTCTGCTCTTGAACTCTGAAAAGACAGCTGTTATCTTTGGACCAGAACCTCTAAAAAAGAAATTGCTTAGTCAGCCACTTGACCTGGATAGCATCAGGTTGGCGTCTGGTGACAATGTAAAGAACCTTGGGGTTATGTTTGATCAGGAAATGTCTTTCAAGTCCAATATAAAACAAGTCTGTAAGATTTCCTTTTTTCACCTTAGGAATATAGCAAAAATTAGAAATATTCTCTCTAGGACAAATGCTAAAAAACTAGTCCATGCATTTGTTACTTCAAGGCTGGACTATTGTAACACTTTACTAGCAGGAAGTTCACAAAATGCAATTAAAAGTCTACAGTTGGTCCAACATGCTGCAGCAAGAGTTCTGATTAAACTTAAAAAGAGAGATCATATCTCCCCAATTTTAGCTTCCCTTAATTGGCTCCCACTCAAACTTAGAATAGATTTTAAGATTCTTCTTTTGACATATAAAGCCCTCACTAATAAAGCTCCATCGTATATCAGAGATCTGATTACTCCTTATGTCCATAACAGAGCACTTCGCTAAAAGCATGCTCAGTATGAAGGATTGCTGTAAAGTCAACGACAACACAAGCCATTGTTTTGGTCTGCTGATTCCAGACGAGTGAATGCTGCCAGTCAATGACTCGATGCAATCTGCTGGGGTTAGTTAGATTGGAAACGTTTTCAAATTGATTTGTTATGATGTATCTTTGATTTTAATTGATTTTCTTGTAAAGTGCCTTGAGAAGACATCTGTTGTAAATTGGCGCTATATAAATAAGCTGATTCTAAATTCAATTTAAAGCAGCCAGTAATTGGTCAGTTTTATAAATAAAAACATTTTTAAAAATGTTTTATGGCAGGATCATAAGGTTTCTTTGCAATATAATATGAAAGGAACTGTATTCCATTTCAAATTGTAACTTTTTTCATGATTTCTTTACATTTCAGGTTAACATGCATTTAATATTTGTTAGAACCTCACTTTGGAGATTTGTTTTGGTTCTTCTTCCAGAGGCTTCTCGTAGTTGCACAGCTTCTCAGGTAATAAAAAAAGTAAAAATTGAAAAGACAAGGACTCCAAAACATTGGATTTATTGCTCTTAAACCTGATGCCTCCTAATCTGATGCCCAATTTTGTTTAAGCTTTAACTTTAGGGCTTTTGCGTTGAAATGTTGCTTTACAATTACCACATAATGTTCTCTCCTCTTCTATTTCCTATGTTTTTGTGAGTTGTCCTCCTGCAGCAAAATACCAACACAACATGACCCTGTCACCTCAAAACTTTCACTTTTTCTCCAAATGCAACAAAGATTTGAATGACTTGGGCTCGCATTCATCAGACCCCAGGACACCATCTCTCCATCAATTACAATCTTTGTTCCTCCGTGTATTTGCAAACTGAAACAGGGGTTTTATAACGATCTACGAGGGTCCATTCTGTCAGCTTTCTTCTTTTGTTTTAAATATAGATTATAGATTTTTCAGAATATTGTTCTGAACACTGCTCCAATTTAGTCTGTTCTTACTCTTTTTATTATATTCATGGGGGAACATAATGAGTACCGCCGTGGCTGCTTCAGAGGCTCTCCAGCAGCAGGGATTCTTTTATAATAGTGTTGCTTGCTTATATCCTGTCCTCATCTGTCTGCACTGAAGGAAAGTATTTCAGAAGCCAGAGAGAAGAACAGACAGCTAGATGGAAGACTTAATTTTCTCTAAGGATACGGTGAAACTATCAAGACTAATATCAGATCCTGAGGTTCATCTGATTATACCCAATGATTCCACGGCTTTGTTTGAGCAAACATTTTCATCACTTAGAAACCAATATTTACTAGTGAAAAACTCCACAGCACATTTATATGGACATAATACACACCTGCACCGATGGAAATAAATGTAGATCTATTGGATGTCGGCATAAAACATGAGGAAGTTAAATTAAAATCAAATTAATTATTACATCAGATCTAGCTGTCAAAGCTCTGATTAGGCCATAAATTCCCAGAAATTTGTTTTACCATGAATGTCAAAAATTCCATTGTGTGTTTTACTGCAAGCATCTCTTAGGTTATGATTTTATAGGAATGTGTTTTTTCTGCTGTAAGACAAATATAACCACATTTTAGGTATTTCTTTCAATTCTCAGTTTCACTTACAAGTGATCATGTACATAAGTCAGGTAAATCTTTCTAATCTTTCATGAATTTCATAAGAATTTTTAATCTGTCAATTGTGGTATCTGTGACTTACAACATGAGCTTATAAACCTAGCGCAAAACTATTTTCCTTTGTTATGGGATAGAATGAAACTGAGCAGGCCACATCTGAAATCAGTTGACCCTTTTGGTCAAGAGCAAGTTGAGCCAGCTGACATACCAGCACCAGCAAATAATGTCGCAGAACCTGACTCATGTTGACTTTCTAAAAGTTTTGCGTCTTGAAGCCAGCCAGGATACAAATCTCTAATAGAAATAATGCTATTTCCAAAGGTGACTGCAACAACGATTTAAAGAACAGAAATCTTGACATGAGGAGTATTTATTAAAAGTGGGAGATTAATGGGATCGAAGGGGATCAATTTCCAAAAATGTGAAGCAAAAGGTCACCTAAAGAGGGCTGAGGTCCGGATAGGGTCTGGATTATACAGATTGATCAAAAGTCAGGACATGATTGTCTTGTTTGTTTTACACTCTAAGTTTACCTTAAGGTTTTACGGTCTAAATTTACTTTAAGGTATTGCACTATTAGCTTCAGCCGTAATTAGACAAGATTGCAGCTTCCATTTGCAAGACCAGAGGTTTCCAGAGCCACAAATGGTTCTTTGACTCATTTATTATATTAAGTGATGTAATATTGCTGTGTTTTGTGTTGTTGTTTTTTTCTCTGTGCCCCCATTAATAACTAAGGCCACACCTTGCTCCCCTTTGTAAATCTGGTCTGAAATTACCACTAGATACTGGTTGATAATGTGAAAAAATACAGAAAGGGGAACTTTAAATTGCAAAACAATGACATTTTCACTGCAGACTGTGCACCATTTGTTCACCAAATGATGGAGCTAGATGAAGAATTATGTGAATTTTAAAACTATACAAAGAAAGTTGCAAAACAGTAGCCAAAATTAAGATAATCACCTTTAATAATTAAACCGTTCCCTTAGAAAGAAAGAGTTTAGTCACTCAATGGGGAAAAAAAACTTAAGTGGTAAGAACATTTTATTGAGGAGACTTTAGACAAATCTAATAAAGCAAGATTATCATTAAAAATGTGAGTAAAAATAAATAGGTCAGCATTATGTTGTTCTTCTGGCCTGAATAAGTATACATAAATAGTACATTCTTTACTGTTGTTAAATTCTGAGCTTTTGAACATTTTAATATGACCCTGCGAGCTGGAAGCCTAGAACAATCTATACACACCTGAGCTGAAGATCATAAAAGGACTCAGGTAACCATGACAGAATGTTACAGCAAACATCATAAAAGCCAATGAGTCTGTGTAGGCAAACAAGGGGAAGTGACAGACAAAATGAGAGAGGTTTCTGTGCAAGGATACAATAATGATAAAAATATCTGGTTCTCTCACTGTCACTTTCAGATCTGCTTCTTCATGTCAACAGACAGAAAAATGCCAGGCATTAATCTACAATTTCAATTAAATATAAATAAATTTCCTGCATTAATATAAAAACATTGACCAAGTTGCTAATAATTTCCCCTTTATTTCTTATTTCTTCCCCTATATTGTTAGCTCCCTCCACAACAGTGTTTTAATTGTTTTTGCTGTTAAATTAGGCCCGAAATTATTCATACATCAGGGACGTGTTGATTTAAAAGTGTAATTTAACCAGCACGATAATAAATAAAAACCTCAATCTGACTGAGATTTGATTAATGTTTCAGATTAGGGTTGGAAAGGAGGCCGTCCATCTTCAAAGAGTTCATTTACAAGGATAAGTCATAATTCCAGCCGAAACATTCAAAAAGCTGCTCAGCAATTATAAGAATTGTTTAAAAGCTATAAGATAAAACATTTATTTCTATTGATTAGTAAGAAGGCCCTAAATAAGTTTCAACAAGCCAATCTAAATCAACATAGGAATGTGAATAATTCCAGGTCTAACTGCATGTGGTGATGGTCTGCCCAACAGGCAATCTGAAACCTAAAAATGAGCCCAATACAACGATTGTTGAAACAGTGGAGTAATTAAAAACACACTCTGTGCTTCAAGTCTTACTCTGAGTCATAGCTTTAAGGATTTAAGCTACAAGCGGATAATCTCTAGCAGACACAAAAGAGATGACTGGGTCAGGCAGTGTTACAAGTGGGTCTAAGGTCGACCTGTAAAGAGCCCCTTTACGAGGATATGGATCCTCTGAAGGTCCGGTTTTGCTCCATTTTTATTGGGCATGTCATAAATGCTGTCATTAAAACCTTCATCAATTCTCCATTTTTTAGGTCTAGAAGATTGAAGAGTTGTACAGGAATGTCTCAGACAAGATTTTTGTTTTCTCCCCTCTCAGATCTATTACAGTAACAGAAGCAGTGACAGCACATGGCTGTGCTGCTCGAGTTCCAGCACTGGACTGCAGCTCAGTGGATTTTTCATTCAGGTGACACAATAGCGCTCCTGTGAAAAACCTGCTCATGACCTGAACATCAGATCTAGTTCCTCATACACACGCATTCAACTCAGCACGTCCACTACCAGAGAATATATCCTCCTTGGTTTTGATAACAGAAGCCCAAGCTCATGACAACAGTCATTATTAGTGCTGCCCTCAAATATTTCCAGCATATTGTGTAGATGTGGGAAAAGTGTGGTCGTACGATAGTTTGCCAGCATATTCAGCAGCACTGCATGAAGGAAGTAAAAGATTAAAGTCTGCACACCAAGCAGGAGATGAAATTGCATGTTTGCAACTCAATAATCAGGAGAAAGCTGAGCTCAAAAGGCAGAATCCCAATAAAAACTGTTCTGTTTAAGCTTTTTTCCAAACGTATACAGCTAATTACTGCATTTACTGTATGTGTTGGCAATTCTCACAAAGTGATTTATGATCCCCTGGTATATAAAATTAATATCTGCCCCAGGGTCTACACATCAAAGAGACACTGTGGACAGAGATTCTGCTGAGTGACCAGATCAGAAGACACACACAGGACGCCTGTTACCGAGGAGCTGAAAGCTAGGCAAAAGGACATGGTGGAAGTTAAATATATTCCCCAATATTAGCATTGTGCGCACAAATGTACTTAGTTCATTTAAATCTAAAATGTATTATTAGATTTGCCTATTAATAAAACTCTGGTTGGACTTTTAGGTCCTCGCTTTTTTGCTTATGTCCTACAGGACTTGTGGACCCATCAGGGTCTGATTCATGTTTCGTTTAGGCAAAAAATATTTCCTATTACTAAAGTTTACTACGTTATCTCAAATTGTTAAAAATTTTATGAGATAAAAAAAATTCATAATAGTACTCAATGAGATTGTATAATTGAGTCTGGCTGTGAGAATTTAACTTTGACAGTTTAGAACTATTTAAAATGTATCAAACATGGGAATTAGTAACATCATTCATACACACAGTTTGCCTCCTTAAATTTATGGATAGTTTAAAACATTGTAAATTGTAAATTCATTTCATTTCAGATAGTATAGAATGTCACTTTTTGCCTCTTATATTTTTATTGCCATTTGAATATAAGACTATTATTTAAAAAAATGTCATTATTAAAATCTGACAGTGTAGATTAAAATACTAATCCCCAAAACAGAAAATGATATCTTAGGAAACTGAGCTAAAGAGCACTAAAGAAGTTCTTGTTTCATTTTAACCTCTTTGCAAGGAAGAAAAAAAGAGCTCTAAATAAGTTTCAAGATTGCATATTTGTGCTGCACTGGAAAAGTATTTAGTACTTTATATTGATCTTTATCAGTTTGATTAATCTACTGACTAATCACAATTTATACTTACTCGATGATCTAAAGCATTGTGATTATTTAAAGTAATGAGCCAGGAAATCAGTCAGTATGCAAGTTGTTACTTCAGGGAACTTTTTTAGGGGTGTATGAAGAGTTTTTAAATTAAACTGGAAGAAGTCCAGAGACGTAACACTGTTAAAAAGCAGACGCTAAACAACTGTTTATGAGCGAGCAAGTATAAATATCATATATAATAAATACTGATCGTGACTTAGATAAACTAAAGCAGCTCTTCACTCCTCATCTGAACTGTCATAAACTTCTTCCTGACTTGGATCGCTGCTCTTCCTGCTTCAGAGAAGTCGGCTTGGTTCCATGATACACACAAATGCAGGCCAACAATTAATCTTGGTACAAAGAATAGAGTGATGTTTAAAGGAGAAGCGGCACGGCAGAGAGCCTATCTAATATCTGTAGCTGTTGTTTCAAGCCGACTGTGTGCTACTGCGTTTTTAGTTCTTTCCCAATCAGACAGTCTTTGATTTAAGCAGCTTCCTGAACTGGAGGTGGTGAACAGAAACGACTTCTGTGCATGTGGCCAAACAGAGCTCTTTTACTGCGACTCGGAAGGTAACAGATGGCTCCCTGGAGCAAGAGCTCGCCTGCAAGGCCTCTGCACATATCCTATTCAATTAAAGCTCTTCCAGCACATGCTTTCCAATTACAGGACAAGATTTACTGCCCCGAATCAGGCCTAATCCAACAGGATGTTGCAGACACGCAGCGACCGAGGGGAAGAGGCCGGGGCACAGACGACAACAAGTGAGCGTGAAAAAGTGGACTGAAAGACAATATGAGCTAGCAGGTGGGGGCGAAATGAGGAATAGAAGCAGATATGAGGAAGCTTAAACAGGGCAGTGCAAATAATTTAAGCAGAGAAAATAAGAAGTATGAGGATGTATCTGACACATTTCCCCTAACTAACCCAGATAATTACCAAAGATACAGCCTACGTAATGTATCTATCAACATAAACAAGGCCTGTTTCACATTTATTAGATTAGCATTAAAAAAATGACTTTTTTTTTTTTTTGTAGCAGCCTGTTTACTGCCTTTTAAGTCTCTCGTGCTATATCTATAAGCTCATGATGACTGATGGCCCAAACATGACAGATGTGGAGTAATGATGACGCTCATTGTTTAAAATGTCCCGCTTCTCCGTACGTGATATTTATTATCGGGGGGTACGCAAGGTGTGGCGCTAGAATCAGACGAGAAGGCAAACCTTCAGGAGGTGTTCTCATCTGGACTCCTTACTGCTCCTTCAGACACAAAACCAGAGTGAGGGGGCTCTCATCTGCCTCAGCTTTTTAACACTTTGTACACAAGCAACCACATGAAAGGAAAGGAGACACACGGCCTGAGGGAATCCCAGCACACAACCAGGTCTGAAAACAAATACCAAAAGATTTGTAGACTGCACACTGGGGAGGACTTGAAACCTCCCAGAGCAGCTCTGTCTGGCTGTCAAGAGGCAAGAGAGCGAACTCTGAGGGTTACAGAGCTACAGGAGAGCCGGCTGTTGCTTGACCGATGCCTCCTCGCTGGCATCTGTCCACCCTCAGAAAAGCTCTGAGTCACACTGGATGAGCAGTGAGTCAGGTCCAAGAGTATTTTTAGGGAATCCTTCAAAGGAAAGTGCTGCTGGCACACCAAAAACACTCATACACAGAAAAAGACTAGTCTTTTTATTTTATTTTTATTTTTTATTAAAAATGCATTGATGTATCACCCACTTTCTAAGACTAATAAAAACTGATTCAAAAGCATATATTACTGTGCCTAAGTGTAGGATTTTTGATTCTAGTGATTTGTAATATCACCAAAATAAAAAACTTAAAAAACTAATAAAACTTCCTGAATTTAAATGGAAAAAGTGTAACTGACAAAATTAAAGAAGTTAAAAGTCATTTTGAATTCAAACATATATTAAAAAGTGTAATAACTGAAGTTTCACTTACATTTCTTTTTCATTGTTTAACATTTTTAAATGATCACATTCAATCTGCAAGTCATTGCTACAATGTAAAAGGAAATAATGCTTGAGGCTTAGCAGCAAGTGGAAATATAGAAAACAAACAGGTAGAAAAGGGTTCGTTTATCTTTAAATGCTTAGACAGCATTTTAAAAATATCTTGGGAGGCCTACATTTAAAAAATGTCATTATTTCAGATATAAAATTCATTTTTTAGTAATTAAACTCAGATATTACAGATTCTACTTTGACATCTTGAACTAAAGCGCGTCACCGTGACAGACTTTTAACGGGATTTCTCGTAATAATGAATCTCGAACTTACTCTGAAGCTCTAGCTCGCATTTTTTAATTCTTTGTCAAATAAATTTGTAAAAAATAAATTAAAAAACTTTACTCACCAGCCACAAACAGAAAAACGAGCAGCAGGCAGCGCGGCGACATGTTTCTGCTCTGTGGGGCTTCTTTTTTTTTTCCCGGAGCTGCTTTGAAAGAAGAACCTTTCGGCTTTGAGGCGCTCGGTTCGCGGTGAAGAGGAAGATAACGGTGCAGGCGGCGCCTCCTCCAGGCTGCCACAGGTGGGGTTGTCGGAAGCTCAGAAGCTAGTCCTCTGATTGGCGGACTCACCCGTCACTCATCGTTACTGTAGTGAAGCTGCGGGGCCCCGCCCACAATTGCAAACCTGACATCAACAAATAAAGAGGCTTTTACAGTGAACTTTATTTTTAGCCCAGTGTTTATATGACCACATCAAAAGAAACTGGTTGATTAGAGGGAGTAGGATAGAAAGGGAAGGTTGAGGAAGTGAAAGTGTTTGAATCTATCTCTTTTGTAAAGTGTTGGTAAGGTAATGTAAAAAAAAAAAAAAAAGAAGAAGTGGAGCAGTTGCATCCAGCAGGTAAAGGAGTTCGCATTTCCTCCCTGTGCTTGCAATCGGTTCATCCCAGGTATTCCAGCTTCCTTCCACAGCACAAGAACATGACTTCTGGGTTAACTCTCATCTACGATGTGTAAGAGAGTGTTTTCCTGTGATGGCCCACAGATTTGTCAAGAGTGTACTCGAGATAGGCAGCAGCTCCCGACAACCCTGCTCTGACAAGTGGGTCTGAACAGTAGATCAGTGCTAATCTGTGAAAAAGGAAGAAGAAAATAACTCCATTACCATTGCTCTCAGACTTACAACTAGTTTCAGTCTCAGCAAAACCACAAGTCTTTAAATCACAAGTATTTGCTTCTAAGTTCATTTATTCATCCTACTTGTGCCACTCACGTCCATTTTTAATCAATCTCATTCATGCCACCTGTGCTCCTGACTATCTAAACAGCACTCTGGCTGTCAGTGACAGATTATTTAACAATTTTTTGAGTAGAAATTGAGGGTTTCCTGTTTTTGATTCCTGTTTCTTGACCGCATTTGCATTTTCTGAATTTCCCTGCCACGCCTCGCCGACATCAGAATCAGAATCAGAATCAGGCTTTATTGGCCAAGTATGCTCACACATACAAGGAATTTGTTTTTGGTTACACAGATGCTTGCAGTGCACGAAAAATACAGTAAAGACTTTTACTGTATTTACTGTATACATGCTTCAGACATTTTGGACATTGACCCTGTTCTTGTGTCTGGACTCCTGCCTCTAACCTTGCAGTTGGGATCCAGCATGTTTCTGTCCTCACAAGCCTGACCCTGTTTCCGTGCCCTGACACATGATTCAAGCCTGATCCCCAGATCCTTGTGCCTTATTCTGCCTGCCTCATCGACCCTCGAGCACTCTCTAAGCCCTGGGTTCATCTGTAAGCGTTTTTGCTCAGTGAATCCAGCCTCTGCATACCTCGCTCCAGAATTGTTATTTTGTTTTCAATAAACCTACATCTCAACCTCCCATCCTGTCGGCTGGAATACTGGGTCCTCCTGTTCATGTCACATCAAATAAATCTTTTTTTTTTCCACCACCAATTTAGTACTTCTGTAAATACTGTTGTTCCAGCACAAACACAAATCTCTTATTTCCCCGGCAAGGGTAAGGATAAACCCTTTTTTCTGTTTTTATTAGTTTAGGTTCATTCCACCATGCTTCTATTAGTTGCCCCACTACAGCTTCATTGAGCAGTAAAACAAGAGCTCAGCATAGTTTCAAAATGAATTTTAGTTCTTGGAAATGAAACAAGTATGTGTAAATAATTCAATGGATTACCTTGTATATGTGATCCTGTCTCCTTTTTGTATGAAGCCCCATTTAGGAAAAAAAAAAAAAAAAAAACGTCTCCAGTGCACCATTAAATAGATTTATCCTTTCACATAAATCAGTTCTGTCAGGATATGACACAAAGAAACCCTTACCCAACATTACGTTGCATATGTTCAAAGGCTGTGTAAGAGCAACTAATGAGAAGAGTTTCGTTCTTGCTTGAGAAGTTTTTCAAAAGTTTTTTTCTAAACATCACAAATTCTATTCCTACTTATCATGTAGAGATTTTGCGGGGGTTACATTTTGGATTCTTGTCTCAGATATCTTATTTGTAGTAGATGCAATCCTTTTTGATTGGAGAGATCAGTCAGAAAGGTTCACCAGTATCAAATAAATCTGGCAAATAGAACTTTCTTATAAAAGCAAAACTTCAGGCAAAAGTATGAGAAATATAATAACATAATATAAAGCCCTTTGGTGGTAGAATACAGCTTTCAAAACTCAGTAGTAGTAGATGACTTATTTCCCTGAAATAAATCATCTACTAACTAGGATTAAAAGGCTACTCATCAAAGAATAACCAAGAACTCCAGGCGTAGTACTAATTTAAAAATGGCCCACCCCCATTGTTACATTTTGAGGAAAATGGTATACATTTGAAAAAAAAAAGGGAACTACTGTGAAACACATAGATCACAGGAACTGACAATCTAGTTAGAAGGTGCAATAGGAAGTTGGTATATTGGAAAGTCCATCACAAAGCCCTGAGAGCAGAAAAAGTGTAGGCCTCAGTTACAACTGTTAAAGTTAGAAGGTGATTCCAGTAGACATTTGTTGTAGATGATTGTGCCATTAAAATTACTTTGTAATCTTTAATGCAGAAAAAGGTCTGACATGGTTCTAAAATGAAAACTGTTTTGGAAAAAACCCTCTGTTTCAGCATGTTTTCTCTCCGTAGATAACAACTCTCTGAACCATATTGATTTAATTCCAAAAACAATCATTTTGTCAAAGCAGATTGTTATTTATTAAAAAAAAAAAAAAAATTTTTTACCCATCCTTTAAACTAGTTATGTGTTATTTTGATTGGGCTCAACTCTTTTGCAAGCCTAATCCAGCCAGCATAGAGTTGACAATGAGCACAACTTCACCACTGTCTCACCATGTTAAAATTCAAATCATACGTTCTCACAAAAGCTAAACAAGTCAATCTTTTTTTTTGAAAGTAGTTTTAAAAGATTTGGTTATCACCATCGACGAATCAACTATGAGAGCTATGTAACAAGCTCTCAAAACCACTCAGCTTGGAAAAAAACAAACAAAAAAAAACAATGAATGGTTCAACAAGTGCTCAGCGTTAAAAAACAAACATATTAAAAGTGCTGTTTGCAAGATAAGTTATTGCTTTCTGCTGTTCATGCGTAAATGAAACAGGGGAAATGGCTGTGCTCTGAGGTGTGGCATTTATTTCCGGCATCTGTTTCTTCGTAACAAAACCAAAGTTATTCATATTTGTTTGATTGCGTAAGCCACACCTGACTATCTAACAGATCATACTGTTCAAATGACGTATTATGAGCCGCAATTTCCTGTTACCATACAGGAATGATTAATCAAGTTTCCTTTTTTAAAAGTGTTTAAAAATTACCCAGCATTAGCACTAGAACATTGGCTTATGTTCTAGAGATGAAAACCTAAATGAATCCATTGACGATACACAGAATCAATCTTCTTCCAGGTTGGCAGATGGTTGGATATTCCCATAGTGTTTCATTTTATACAATATTTGTTTGAGGATATATACGGTTTCTTAAAGAACCAGGGTCATGGAGATCCATAATTATTTTCCTTGTATCTTTACTGATGATGACGTCACACAAGAGAGCTACCATTTTTCTGCGGTACCTTTAATCCCATTAACGGAGTGCCTCTATTTACTTTGAATGCTGACCCAAAACAGGACCTTTTTTTGTCTGTTTTTATGTCAGAGAAAAGAAAAGGTCAAGGGATTTTTTTTATAGTGCAAGTTAATATTTGGTTCCAACTCTATATTTGCAAAATAGGTGCAGTGAAACTGGGAATGTAAAGATTACGTTTCCCAAAAATAATAAGTGATGTATGAATCATTTTGTTATTGTTTAACCAAGTTCACAGCGTCATTTCACGCTGTAGCCTTGCAGACTGTTTCATTTATCCCTCAGAAGTATTTTCCAGGCAAATGTTCCATCCCATGGCTCTATCTTCATCAAAGACATAACAAATGTCAAGCAGCAGAGAAACGCAAATGCTTTGTCAACCTTAGTCATATCTCATGCAAATAGTTGCACACATTGCAACATATTTCAATACCGCATGCTGCTTGTCATCGGGCCGAACACCAAGACCTTTCTGTGCTGATACAATTGTGTCATATTACACAAATGGAATCTGGGACAGAGGTTTACCTTGCTGGAAAAAAAATGTGCAAGGATTTTCCATTTCACCTTCAGTTTTCAGAGCTCTTGCTATCATCTCAGAAAAGAATATAACTGTCCACATGTATCTACAGGGTTAGTTTTGGATTAAATATGGTTTAAACGCACTTAAACCCAGGTGTAAAACGTAAATACATTTAAGTGACATCCTGGATTGTCCAAATTTAAGCAGAAAATAAAGTCATGGATTAAGTATTAATGCAGTTGTTTTTTTAATGTTTTTTTTTTCTTTTTTAAAATCTGTCCATTAAAGAATAAAAACAAAATAAAATTAAATAATAGCCAAATGCAAGTATATATATATATATATATATATATATATATATATATATATATATATATATATTTAGATGTGTTTCAAAAAGACCACCTTCCAAAGAGTTTCTGTGTGTTGGTCCACCATTACATAAAATCTAAAAAAAACAGATACTGTTACAGTGTTACAGTGTGAAGAAAAACTACCTCTGTAACCGCTTTTTACCAGTACAAGTCATGTTGAGCTTGACGTGCGATGGAGTAGGAGAAGAGGAAGAGGAACATAGATGAGAATGGAGAGTTCAGAATGACCCCAAGGCAGATGACCCAGTGAGGTGGAATCTAAATGGAAAAAAACCTCAAAGACTTAACTCGATTCATATCTTAAGCAATCCATGTGTTCTTGTTACTAATAATTGGTTTAAATGGTTATAACAGAGTCTTGAAAGCCGCTCCTAAGGGTCCACTTGATTCAAATAAGTATTTTCAAATCTCAGCGTGCCATCAAGTCCTACAGAGGCATGATAACGGCCACTTTATTTGAATTAGGCGATGCAGTTTCATCAGCGGCTGATGCTCCAAAAAGTGGTGCTTAAGAAACCTTTAAAGGAACACCGTACAAAACAATAACAATTTGAAGTCCAGTAATCAGTTCTATCTGACCTGGAATAAATAGCCTGGAACTCCAAAGAATCTTGTGGCTCTTCAGATCCTCACCAAGGGCTCCAATTCGCGAAAAAGTTTCTCCTTTTGGAGCAAATTTGCATTTTTGTTTCACTCCAAAAGATTATAAATCCCTATTTTATCTACATTTCAGCTTGTATGAGCCACTGAACACTGATAAGGTAAAATCTGTTTATTTGTACCTGTGCAACACTGGGGTCAATTATTGTTGCTTTAAATGAGCTGCAGAGATGAAATAAACTTTGACTTTACTTCAGTACAATGCATCCAGCCTCTTTTAAAGACAGAAATGTATGTGCTGCAGTTAATAGGGCGAGCCCCAGCATACTGTTGTGCGTTGCCCTTTAAAAAAAAAGGACAACATGCCACACTGGAGTACGTCCGTTACATTCTTATTTGTTCTTTTTGTATATTTTTGTTCATTGTTTTTTTTTTTTTAATTAATTTTAGATCTTGCTTTTTGGACAATTATTTCCTGATTTTGGATGCTGTGCAGTTGAAATATTAATTTATTTTACCGTCTTTTTTTCTTTTTTTTTTTTAGTTTTTTTACTTTAAGATACTTGTTTTGCTGGTAATCAAGCTAACAAACTACTTACAAGTAGGACCAGCTAATTAGCGTGGCAAATACTCAAGAAAATGTTGAAATTCAACCCCAATTCCCAGATGAGTTAAAAAGTAGCCTTTCATTGATGCAGAACAGAACTAAACAGCAGAGAAAGAAGGAGAACATTCCACCTTGTCCAACAATTATGATAGGTGAGGATCATATCCCTTGCTGGCTTCACTATCTCTACGGCCGGCTTTCTAACCATATGGCCAGAGAGATTTAAAGAGGAGTTGCAAATGCAAATGAGTTGGATTACCAGAGCTTGCTACCAGTCTTATGACTGTCATACAGCAACAGTGTCTTCACTTACAGGCTTCTTCAGATTTGTTGCAAGAATGGCTACTATAGCAGAGATCTTTCCTGTCCACGTCATCTTCTTCCACAACAGTTTGTTGAAGATACTTGGATAATACGTTTTTTTAAGTTAATCAGAGTGATCATGCTTGTCTGGGGCCATGAATATAACATTTTCCTTCAGTAAATGGATCCAAGAATATAGCTGCTGGTCTAAGGTTACCCATGCATACAATCATTAAAAACAATAGATACTTTCCCATTTGTGGTTGCTGTATTAATAGTTGATTCGATGTTTTCAAATGCACCTTACAAGAAGTATGGCAAAGTAACTTTTATACTTTGGGCCTGATTCCATTCCAAAGCCCTGAGGAACAACGACAAACAACACTGGGTTCTGCCATAAAGTCGATAAGGGAGTTATGGAAATACACAAAACTCACTGTTTTTTTTTTTTTCTTCGTTTGAGATAAGGTGACTCCAATACCAGTAAAGATGACTTTATAGTTTGACTTATTAAATTTATTAACCAGCGTCATCTAGAACTTGGCCGGGTGTAGTCTGACTCGTAAGGTGTGTGAAACGGCAAAAGTTGTTTAAAGATTTCCCCATCGCTTAGTTTGGTTACTTCATAATTTGCATTCTCATATACTTATTATTCCAGCCATGGCTCATGTTTCAATTTCATCAAAGCTCGCTCGATTCCCTTTATAGCTGTTTTCCCCAGTTTGCTATCTCTCTGTGCACACAGCCCAATATGTGGCCATTTACCAGGCCTGAAGATAAGGACATCATTCACGTCACTCCAAGAGCAGCTAGAGCAAACAAAAGCGCAGACACCGAGGACACAAAGCTCACACACTGTGTGAAACTCAGCATCTTTTGTGGTGGGCTGAAACACTTCTTTGACGCCGCTTTAACGGGTTTGTCGCCCAATGAAACGACGTCACATTCCTCAGGGTCGTACCTTTTTTTTTTGGTTTTTACATTTTAATGTGAACAAAAAAAAATAGAAAATCTCGCTCACTAACACTGACGCATAACGATGCTCAGAAAGTTTGAATCCCATCAACGAAACCCGGATAATCGTCATGCCTTGTGCACATTAAAACGGAAAGCTACGGTTATCTATTAACAGGACGGGGTTGGGGAGGTGTTGGGTGTGGATGAAAGTACATAGAGCCTAAAACCCATTTTGATGCAACGCTCTTGTCAAACATATTAAGACACTGGCTTGATTGTTTGGCAGCATTGTTCTCTTTCTTTGATAACAGGGAAGTTTTTTAGTTCCTTAAAAAGAATATGGAAATAGAAAATATACATCAACTTCATGATGTGTGACACAGTTAAAGGTTACATACTCAATAAAAAAAATGTGAGTTCTCTGATGTAGAATATCATACCTATAAAAACAAGTTTACAATAATAACTACAATTATCAAAGCTTTTATTATTATTATTATTGTGATGAAGTGAAGCTAGAAAATGATAAAACATGCAGTCTATGTAGTGTTGAAAACATAGTTAATGCTAAATAGAGTGCCTTTGAAACACATATGAACCGGTCTCTCTGCAGCGACTGTTCAAACAATAAATTGAAGTAAAATTGGGTTTTTTCGACCTGTTGGAATGTGAACACCTGTTTGTTTTAACTAAACTGCTGTCAAATAGACAACTCATTCAATGCCAAACAGCGGGTGGAAAAAACTGTTTGGAGATAAGCTTCTTGTCAGTGTTTGCACTGCGTCCTGAAACATCGGTTCTTGGGTCACTTTTATGGGGTGTGATGTGATTTTAAGAGAGTGGCTGGACCATGCAGATCATTAAGTTCCCCTTAAAAAAAAAGGACACATTGGCTTTCTCTGTAATCTCTCAACTTCATGGCACCGCATGCAACATGGAGTAAGTGATATCTTTAAAGTCAATACATTTTTAGACTTTCTCTCTTTCTTTGGCTGCTGTTGTCAAGACTTTGGCTTCTTTAACACAAATCGTAAGTTTTTTCCTCGCAGTTTGAGGGGAATGTTTTATATCTAAGATTTAGGAATTTCAACATGGAAACACCCCACACTTAAAAGTAAAATCTAAAATTGAGTCTAACAAATTAGGACAACTTAGTGAACATTTATTTTTTATTTAATCTAAATCAGGGTTATAAAACAATACCCCAAGAATTAGGACTTAGCAAAACATGGCTATTAACCTGAATCTACATCCATAGGTAAATATGAAAAGTTAGAGAACCAGTCAGAAGGGATATTGTTGAGACGTGGATAATTAACTGTGTGCTTTAAAAATAAGGTCTTTATGGATGCGTGACAAGAAGAAAGCAAATAGAGGCAGTCAACAGTGGCAGCATAATAATGTGGGAAAGCTTATCAGAAGTGACAGGATGACTGAATGATTGATAATCATGATTAAAAACTGCTTAGGGACATGGGGGGGGTTATCACTTCATTCAAGCAGATCATAGTAAGGACCTAAATCTGTGGTAAGATATTTTCTAAAGGAGTAATGAAATAGGTAAATGTTGCAACTTTATTGCATATCCAGATGAATGTCAGAGTTAAAACCTAAAGCCATTGAGTAGACTACAGATAAACCAATTCGATCAACACAACACTCAGTTGCCATAGAGAGTGAAAGCAGTCAGGACATATTGCTGATAAGTTTTCAGACAGGTCCTGAATACTATTTTATTTCCTAAGCTCTAAAGAAATATGCATCATCATAATCATAATCTTCTAAAGAAGAAAAACGGTTTTCCTTAAAATATTGTTTAATAAAAATAGCTGGATTCCCCCAACAACCTACCCCCCCCATTTTTTTTTTTTTTTTTTAAGCATTGCTTATAGATACTGTTGGCATGCTTCAGGAAGCCGTTTCTCCTTTGCACATCCACTTTGATCTTTCTTAAAACACTACAGAACACAGGCATGGTGTAAAGGAAAAAAAATCGATTTATTTCAGGGTTAACATGTAAAAGAAGAATGAAGAGACTAAATAAAGGAAGTTGTTGGGCATGTAATGCGGTGACAACTTTTATGAGCTCTGTGAAGGATGTAATAGATGTAAGATCCTGAACTAAAAAATAAAATTTAAGTGACTTTTCAGTTCGTGTTAAAATCGGTGAATGTGGCTTAGCAAGCAAATCCATTTTTTCCGCTTCCAGAGGAGAATTATCGCCATCTAGTGGCAGATTGAGATAAAGCTGCAAAGGGCCTTCTTGCACAAAAGCCTAAACACAATAGTTACTTCGGATAATCGACAGACAAGCAACGTCATGGTAACAGCAGTTTTTATTGTTTTGTCCCCATTCAGTCACATTTTAATTCATCAAACACAAAGTGAGACGTAAAATCCCAAAAAAAAACGGCAGTTCCAACAAAATTGGCTTCTTAGGGATGAAACACTGTAAAATGAACCTGACACAATGAAGTTGGATTTAGTGTTTTGTACAATGCTTGTAAACAATAAGAAACCGCAGACTGGTCGAAATGTGGAGCTGAGTGACGCTTAGAGGACTCAACACTGGCTGGTATTATCAGCTACATGTCATGTACAAAAGAACCCCCCCCCCCCCAAAAACAAACAAAAAAAACACCTCCTTAAATATAATCGTACAAAAAAATTACATTTTCAAGACAGCATGTCCGCTACATACAAACCTGCACTTTCTTGTCCCTGGTTTGCAGTGAAATGAGGTATACGAGAGGCTAATCGTTGCCCTCTACCTCAACACGGCCTTGCACCTTTTTTTCTTTTTCTTCTTTGTTGATATTTTAACATTTCACAACGCCACGTTTGATGAAGAGCTCACAGTTCTGTTCACAAGTTTGAATACACAAATCTTGGGTCTTTTAATTAATGAGATGTTTTAATATATCCGGATAACTTTCTACCAGCTGACATTTTAGTAGCAAGTGACTTTGATTGATCTGTTGGGATTTTGTTTTTAATGATTTTATCTAATTTTATGGGCTACGCTTAAAGATAAGTTAACCAACTGGACTGAGATGAACCACTTCTGATAATAACAGCAGTCAAACATCCTGACAGAATTATGGCAGAGCCTGGGGTATGACTACAAAAAGTAAATGCGTCTGACTGATGAGACAATCCTACCAGGAAAAAAAATTCTGTATGTAACCTTTTGACCAGAACTGTATAATCCGGGCACAAATGGGCTCAAAAACTTATTCAGAGCAGCAGAGAGATATCATTTCTAGCACTCAAGGTCAGCGATTTGTATGGATGTATTAAAAAATGTTGTCCTCACAAAAGAGTGGCCATTTAAAAATAAAATGTCAGCAAGAAACTACATAAATATTTTAGAACATGTTTCTTCCACCTGCTTTTCCAGGGTATAGGCACCCTGATACTAAAGGGATGCTGATGTTTGCACAGAGTATCTAAATTTACAAATTCAGCACAAGGCTGCAGAAAACATTAGATCCTAAACACATTTTATCCTCAAAAGTTAAAATCTGCGAAAGCCGCTAACGTTGGTACCAAGGCAACTAAAACTACGGGTTGTATTTACCTTTACATTATCCCATTAAATATTATGTTGTTTTAAAAAGACCCCCCCCCCCCCCCCC
>JAVLVB010000145.1:328897-339598 GCA_032876305.1 Orestias chungarensis | reverse complement strand
TAAACAACGTGAGAAAGCAGCTCAAAGTGCTAATCGCGCACTTTTAGATAAATTAGAGGAAGACAAAAACAGAAAGAAATAAAAAAAGCCAATCTACTGCTGTCCAACAGCGACATCTATTGGCTAAAGAAGACAATCCCAAAAATATAACGAGGACCGTTTAGCCCAGCACTTATTCTTCCCTCTAGTCCAAATGGCTGAACCCTACAACACTTATTTTACATATTATATATATATTCTTATAAATATATATAGATATCCATGTGTATGGTCCTTGTTGAAGAAAACACAATTTTCACATTGACATAAAAGTACCATAATCTCTATACAGCCAAGTACAAAGTGTTTTCAGTGTTCAAGTGAGGTTGCAGCAATCCACAATAGGTTCACAATCATTCAACATGTACGAAAGAAAATAATACAAAAGCCATTTTTTCAAATCACAGACATGAACTTGTGAAAAGTGAGCTCCCACATTATCCTGAGTAACACCTTTGACAGCTCGATTCATTATTTGCCTTTTAGCCACTTCAGTTCTGGGCCTTTCCCTGCCATAATTTCTTATTTTAAACACTCGTAGAGTCCAATCCACTCATTTGGATGTGAAATCTACTTCTATTGCTAAAAGTTCATGGAAAATGTCTTGAAATCCTATAAATAAAGATCTGACCTACTGGCACCACTGTGACACCAGTTAACAGTATTTCAGAAATTACATATTTTCAGATGCTTTCAAACAAATCGTAGGATGCCTTGCTGGCTTATTGCGTGGGGAGAAGTAGGCATACAGACAGAGCACCAGTGTCCATAAAATATAGATGTTACAAAAAAAAAATAAGATTAATAAAATAGAAGCAGGAAAAAAAATAAAATATAATTAGAACCACTGAACAATGTTTTCCCAGTCCTCATCTGTAGCTTTGGCTTGTTGGCGTTTTGGAACCTGTACTAACGGGTTCATTGACATCAGATAACAAACTATACCCTGAGAAATCCGACATAGCCATCCTTATCCTGTGATCTACCTCCCCCCCAGAGTCAGTGCTGTAAGACAAACCATGAACATCAGATTTAAATTGGGAGCCAAAAGCCTGGGCGAAGTTTTCTATCTGGTACGAAAGCTTAGAGGAGTCCAGCGAGGCCAGATCCAGAGGGTACACTGCAGCGGAGTTGCTCTTGACCCCTGGATGGTCCTTCTGGCCACTGAGGTTGGATGGGCTGATCTCGTAGGACGCGGGAGGAGTGGAGGAGGGCTGTTTCTCCATCTGATCGGTGAGCTCCTGAGAAGGGGTGAGCTGCTGGTGTGAGGACGCCTCCAGGCTGCTTAGGTTGAAGCTGTGCTGCGGAGACGAGCAGTTCAACATCACAAAGTGAGACTTTGGCACAGAAGAGGGCAGCAAAGGTGACGCCACCGGCTGGCTGAAGCCAAACTCCATATGAGAGGCGCTGTAGATGTTCTTGTCGGCATACAGGGGGTTTCCTGAATGGGAACTGGTGAAGGTTCCAGAGGAAGGGGGAAGTCCGGAGCCAGGGGGGAAACTGGCACTGTGGCTGGTGCGCTCCAAAGCCTGAAGCAGGAAACGCGAGTACTCATGCATCATTGGGGTTTTGTCTCCAGATGAGCTGGAGCCGTTGGCGTCAGAACCGTCCGCTGAGGCGGGGCTGAGCTGCACATGTTGGTCTCCGATGTCAAAGTGGATGTCGGGTTTCTGGGTGTAGTGGTCAAGGAGGCTCTGCAGCACCTCATCGGTGATCCCAGACTTCTCTAGATTCAGGAGAACGTCGCTGTCCATCACACCAAACGGCCCTCCCTGCAGGGAGGATGGCTGGGAGGACAAATGAACGCTGACATCATAGTCGCTTCCGCCCCCGCCTTGCACCGGGGCTCTGGAGGAGGTTGCATTGTTTGCTACTTGAAGGTAGCGCCGCTTCTTCACAAACTGCATGGCGTCATCGTAGTTGCTGCTGGTGGACTCTACTTTAGCCTCGCCGCTCTGCATCACGCCGAGGCCTCCCTGCTCTAGCATTTCAGCCTTGATGTGACCTACGCCTGCTTTATTCGGGCTCTTCCGATTAGATTTCTTGAAGGCCATCTTCGGACCCTGGTTCTGGTGTCCCTGCATGCTGGGTCCTGGCTCGGTAGAGGAGGAGACGGTGGGGCTTTCCATTGAGTATTCATAGATGCTGTAACCTCCAGATACAGCTCCGTGCATGTTGGACTCCTTCACACCTCCTCCGCCTCCCTTCTTCTTTTTGCGTTCCCCACCGACCCCAGAGCCTTTCGACTTTCCCTTCTTCCTGCCATTGCTCCCAACGTTTTCCTGAGTAATTCCATAGCTGCCCTGTCCCATGTCCACGAAACCCAGATCCATCATCCCAGGATCCAATCCCTTTTTAATGGCTTCTCCACAGGTTCTCTTGTGCTTAAGAAGTCGATCTGTTCTAGAAAAATACTGAACAGCACAAACATCCCATGAGGCCTTTATTAATCCAGGAAAATATGTTAAATACCTTGCAAAGAAGGGGCTTTAATATGGTCACAAACCTGCTGGCAGGTCTCACATCTGTATGGCTTCTCTCCGCTGTGCGTTCTTTTGTGTCTCTCCATGTGGTATTTCTGAATGAATCGCATGTTGCACTGGTCACAGCCAAACGGCTTCTCTCCTGAAAGAGGAAGGAAAGCGTGAGGGATGGCGACTTTTCGTGCACGGCGTCTAACAGGCAACATTGAGGCCTCCGTCGATAGAAATAAATCTCTACAAATTACTCACCACTGTGGATTTTCTCGTGCCGCTGGAGAAGATACTTCTGGATGAAACTCATGTTGCACTGACTGCATCTGAATGGCCGTTCACCTTGTGTAAAAATCACAAGGCTAGGGTTGTGACAATGTTTCCACTTGATACTCCTTTGATATTGTGCACATAATGCAGATATTTGTGTTGTTAATATAAGTAAGGAAGGGGGGAATAAAACACCAGGGATGTGTGTTTTTCCTAATGTGACCAACATTGCAAACCCTTAAGTTATATTCACTCATACAAATCTATTTTCCAGATCACTGAATGTCAGCTTGTTAGCGACGTAGACTAGCTAAACACTCATTTGCAATGTAAGTTTATAAAACAGAATGACTTTATTGTATATTAGAAATACTTAACAGTCGTCTACAACATCTTTTTTTTGGCTAATCAGTAAGGCAGAATTGATTCTAAGGTGATTATTTTTTCACCAACAAGTTTAGAGAAACACACTATATTGCTAATCTAGAGAACTACAAGTTGTTTGGAATGTGAAGAAATATACAAAAGATAGGCCAAATAAGTTCACGACATATAGATACTGTAATTTATGAAGAGATTTAAAATAGCAGCGGTATAAAACAGAGATTTCTGCCAGATGTGCCATGAAAAACCTAAAGAAACTGCAAAAGGTTTGCCAATAAGGTAAATGTGAAATCATTTAAGGAAATAATTCTAATTAACCCACAGAACATTTTATCAGTGCAAATCTTGGATGATTAAAGAAGCCGAGAACGCCAACCTGTATGAATGAGGACATGTCTGCGTAGGTGATAGGAGCTCCTGAAGGAAGCACTGCAGTGTTCACAGATGTGTGGCTTCGTTCCTGGAGACAGACCACCACCATCTGCATCCATCATTGAATGCTGTTGATAGATGGGGATATTTACAGATTAGGTGATATTAGGTAAGATCTTAGCTTGTTACCCCTCATACTTACAGACAGATTTGTACATTTCAGCACAGGCCCCGTGTTTTTACTAGGCGTTAGTTTACAGAAAATTAAGCTGACAGTACGCCGCCACATTTAATACACGACAGAAAATAAAATGAGTAAAGGAAGCCATGTAGGATCGACTGCAAATACATAAATAGAAAGCAAACCTTTGCTTCATTTCTCTTCTTTCTAGGTTTACCCTCATGTCCATCACCATTTGACCTTCGACCTTTCCTCCCGGTGGCCTCTTTTTCCAACTGATTTGACAGCTGCGAGGATGACAAAGGGAGAGGGCCGTGAGAGCACGCCATCAAAAAGGAAATCACTTAAAAGAAGGTTAAAGCTCTTCAGTCTACAACTATTAAGGAAACAAGTCTATATTTGTACCACATGCAAACAAAACACAGACAAGATTCAAGACCCATTGTGGAAAATGGGAACTGTGTGGGCGGCGTAACCACCTCAAAGTGATTGAGACGTTTAAAAATAACCATTTGATTCATTTCCTTTAATTCAGAGGGGGGAGAACAGGTTGTTAATTCCCTCTTTCTTTCATCATCCAGTTTTCACACCATATGGAGACTAAAAGCACAAATGTTGCTGCACCTGCTCATGCAAAAAAAAAAAAAAGTCATCATAAAAGTCTGAATTGAGCATTTAACTGGATTAAATCATCTACTTATATAAGTGTTTATCTAAACATGTGAAAACTAACATTTAAAATTGTTTTAATATTTATGCTTTTAATTTTTATCAAATGGGAAACTGTCGAACTTAAACACTTTCACTCCAACAAAAGGTAGATTTGGTAGCAGTAACGTTGTGTCTAATAGTTTAGCCGTATTGCGTTTAAACATCTATGTAATTCTTCAAAATAAAAACATTGCCTAAATAAAGCCAATAGATGTATCTGTTGAATATTCAGGCCTGGTGACCTCTGATGGCTCACTATTGTTAGCAGAGTGTGGACGTGTAGATTTCTGTTTAAAGAGCACAAAAGACGTCTGAAATGAAGTGCAAACTCAAACAAGACAGCTGCGTCCTTGCAAAGACTTTCTCATTCACGCAGCCGCCAGATGACATCACCCCGCTGCTCGCAGAGAAGAACTGCTTTGCATTTGAAGCCGGCGGTGAGATTTATGCCTCTATAAGTTAGCTTCACGCAAGCTTTGTGTTGCAGAAAATGAAATAATGCACCCCTGGTTCTACAATAATAATCGACGAGACAAAGATTATTCAAAAATTAGCTTTTTGTAATACCTCTGACATAATTAATATAATGGGATAAGAGGTAAAAGAGGGTTTGTCCCAGAAAGATGACCTTAATCACAGAAAATGGATCTGCTTTATGTCACTTTCAAAACCTTCTCAGAATCAATGACCTCTCGACCCGGTGTAAGTGATGGATCCACTAATAATTTAAAGTTATTTTCCACATGTTTTAAATTTATTAAAATATCTGCAGAAAACCGCTGCAAAACGCAATATCTTATTTCCAGTTGTTGATTTAATAACATTTAGGTTGTTTTCCAAAATCCCATCTGTGTTTTAATGCTTGACAAGATGGATCTGTTTTAAATAAATCAGATGCTTCGAACCAGATCTGTGAAAAAAGTACAGATTATAAAAAAAGATAAATGGCAAAATGAGAAGATAAAATAATATAATTGTTGGCTTCTGTTTTGGCGAAACTTAAAAATGCTGCACCATCAGTTCATTCAAATGGAAAGATAATTCATCATTAGTTCTTTTAAATTAAGCAAAGGCAGCTTTTCCACCCCTGGCTGTTCCAGCACTAAAACAATGCATGGAAACATCTCAACTACCCAACATTTATAACAATATCTCCTATCTCTTTGTCTTTATGATCCTAGATTAAAAACATATAAAAGGTAATTAGTGTGTATTCTCATTTGCCTCAGTGTTTTCTCTCGTCTGACTACAGTTTAATTGAAATTATTTTGACTATATGGCAGATTTTTAAAATGAGGTTTAAACACAAAGTGACAGACGGCATGTTAACTGCATTTTTTGTTACACAGGATTCATGAACAACCAGAGGATTGAGCAGATTAGGGATCAAGACGCAGAAAACAAACACTGGGTACCCACAAATTTTAGTAAAGTTTAGCTGAATTTAGGCCTCCTACCCACTCTTAACGTTAAAACCATCCTTACTTTTCCACACATTCTAAATTCAGTGATTTAAAACATAAATTTGAATATTAATATGCGGAGTGAGAAGTAAGGAAGATAGGACAACTATTTAAACAATGTAAAAAAAACATTTTTGTTTTCATAGTTATTAACATCTGGATTATTTTCTCGCTGTGAACCAACTTTGTGAATAACTCAGCTAAGCAGTGCAGGTCTGTTGAAACTTCATCAACAGAGGACATTTAATTTTAACTGTAAAGTATTTGGTTTTACTCAAGCCGTTTCTTTCTCCTGGTAAACTGGAGCAATACCTACACTGCCACCGTTGAGGTCACAGACCAGAAGCTTCTGGTTGTTGGCAACAGTCACCTCCCCGCTCCTCCCCAGACTTCCAGGGTAGAGCGGCAGGCGATAATCGTGCTCCGACTGCTTCTCCTGCTTGATGTCCATGGCGTGAACATAGTCTCCAACCACAGGAGCCCCCTGGTGGCCTCCTTGGGCACCCATGCTACAGTCAGGGGAGTCCCGCTCCTTCTTCAGGATCAGATCTTGATGCGGGAGCTCCTGCATGACGGAGTGGGCCGACAGCCGGGTGAAGCTGGTCACTGGGGGGAGGTGACTGAACATGATCATGCCGGCTCCAAAGTTGGAGTCCATGTTCCCGTTGGAGCGCAGGAATTCATTCCCTAGTTTATCTTGAATGATGTTCATGCTGAAGGCTGATAGGCAGGAAGACTATGGGAGAAACAAAATCATCCTATGAGAAATATTATGATAAGAGCTAATATTTATGGTAACAATTACAATATTTTCAGAGAGACTGTAAAATTAACATGTCACCAAACAATCGCTGGAGAGCCGATTAAGCTCGGTCTCCAGGAATAAAAGCCATGGCCTCTGATTTAACAACAAGGTGCTTAATCGGATTAAGCTGACGTTTTGTGGGTCAACAAAGAGCTTCTGTGTGGAAAATCGGAAAACTAGGTGAAAAAGTGGAGGGACTAAATTCATTCTGGCAGAGGAAAGTGTTTTTGTCTGGCTAACCTAGCAGAAAAAAAGACAGAGCAACCATGTCTCACGCATACAAGGCAAGAAACGACCGGACCAAAGCTATGCGGTAATCTTTATGAAGAGACCGTACCACCCAGTCATCCTTGTTTCAGCTTATCTGTCAATGAGAACACACACAGACTTCATTACACCGGCTCTTTACGAGCTTACGCAAAGACAGCATAAATAAAACGTCCTAAATCAGATCTGAATGAGAACCGTAAAACACATCTGTAGATGCAGTGTTCACACCCGTCTACTCAGATTCCTCAACGATGGCTACACAGACTGTAAAAAATGGGAATCGTGCAACAAGGCAGCCGCTCCATCAATAAAACAACTAGAGTCCGATTCAGAGCTTTTAATAAACTGTATCTTAGAGAGAACTGAGTTCTGATCGCAAGCCGAAACAAGAAGATGCAACATTAACCACATTAATTAGAAGCAAAAAAACTCTATCCTTACCCATAGAACAAAAATAGTCTTAAATAAAAGATTACAACTGTTTGAAAAGGCGAGAGGATGTAATAACTTATATGTAATGGTAATAAATTAAAATATTTTTCATGCAAAGTATTGTTAATAAAAAGTACAGCAGTCTCCAATTTTTTGTTATATATTCAGGTCTTCATCTTATAGAAATATAACATGGAAAAAGGAAGATTTTAAACACTTTCCAAAACCATGTAGGAAATACTGTTTGACCTCATTTTTATTTTTTTCCCAGCATTCTGGTAAAAAGGTGTCTACTCTCCAAATAGTTTGAATAAATATGAATTAAGATATAAAAGAAGAACATAACAAATTGCCTCCGATTATTGTAAAGCCTTCTTTATTTGCAGCTTTACAGTCAATATTATACAATTGAGGCAAACTGTCTAAAACTGAAAAATAATTATAAAGGTTTTAGAAAGGCAACGGCAGACTTTTCCAGACATTTGCAGCATATAACAGAAATAGTTAAATATGATCTTGAAAGGGCTGGTAATTTCAATTTATTAATAATAAAATACTTTTTTTTTTTTTTGCTAAACACAAAATTTCAAATAATTTAGTAAGACTGCCTCTGAAATGTATCAAAACTGTGTGGTGCAGCATTAGCAGCAACATCGCCTTTGCTCCCAAAAACAAGCTTTTAAGAAGACAAGGTAATAATAATAATAATAATAATACATTCACTTCGATTAAACTTTTATATTCTTCGTTTTATTTTTTGTAGCTAAGCTAAGGTTTGTATCACAGCAGAGAGCAGCACAGCAGGCTGCCTGGAGGTGAATTAGCTCCCCTGCTAACCGTTCAGCGAGGCCCTTCTTTGTGGTAATAATTAATATGGCCAGAAAAACAGGAGCTCGTCTCCTTTGGAGAAAAAAAACGACCAGAAACGTTTAAAGTACAACTGAGAACAACATTAATCAAATAAGGACATTTTTTCGCGTTCAAGACTATTTTTGTTCACTGTAGTGTTCATTTTTGCCATGTTTAATGTGCAAGACCTAAAAGCAATAAGAAAGTTGGAGAATGATTGAAGCCAGTTTGAGATTAAAAACCAACAAAAACGTTGATGTAAGTTAGTCATCCTCCTCTTACGTTTAATTTTTCTCTCGTTTTATTTCTTTTTTCCTGGACTGTAAGTGATGGAGCGACACATGCGGGTCCGACCCAAACCTAAACCGCCCAACTTTAACTCAGCAAACAATGATGCTCGTCCCGACAGAGCGGCTAACTTAGCACAAGCTAACCTTCCTCAGCGCTGCGCTGAGTCGCCATGTTAATTATCGGCCTATAAACCACTGCAGCACAAAACATGAACTGGTGTACGTTTATCTTACCGGTGCAGGACCATGACCCGCTGCAGCGGTCCGCTTAGTTTAGCCTCAGCCGCTCCGTTTTAATAGCTACAGCCCAAACATTGTTCTCCTGCAGCAGCTGGCTTCTTCCATCTTGGCCCGCGCAATGCATTCTGGGTGAAGTAGGCAAGAGGAAAATCACTGGATTTTCTTCCTTTCTCTGGATAGACTACAATTTTGCTGCATTGTTCCTCGTTCTACAAATCCTTTTATTTTTTCCATGGGTAATGTTTTCTTTTTACCTGATAATAATAAAATGTTTTGTTTTTTTTGCTTATTAAGAAAGAAGTCACAAAGACACAAAAAGCGCTGCAGAAAAGGACCAAGAATCTGCAACCATTATCTTAAACCATGCTTCCAGGATTTTCCATTCTGTTTGACACTTGAATCCTCGCTCCCTTATTCTTCTTTTTTTTTGTGAGCAAAATCTCACGTTTATCCTAATTTATTATTTCTTTCTCGACATTTTCTCTATAATTGTGCTTCTTTTATAAATTTACACCCAAGCACGACAAACATGGACATTTTTGTTAATTTAATAGATTTTTTTTTACTACAATTAAACGTAAACCTATTACCTATTAGCTTACAGTTAATGAAAACCCCAAATACATCCCAAAGGTGTAATAATTCCACCTATATGATTTTCTTTGTGTATGGGACTATTAAGCTTGCATTCAGCAGTTCTCCTCCTACTAGTTTAATTGTCTGTCCCATTAAACTTTTATGCCCGGATCAGACGTGACTGACGATTTTTAACTGAATCTATTTAACCAATCTTTTTATATTACCTTACAAAACTATTATTACTTAATGTGTCATACTTTGTTTTATTTTTCATTTTGCAAAATCATTGCAAAGCCTTTAAATTGATAATTTTTTTTTTTTGCTTTTTATGTGACAAACCTAATGTAGAAATTAAGTGTGGAATTGAAGAAAAGTAATATAGGTTTTCAGATATTTCCCAAACCAAATACTGAAACATGTGCTGTGAATAAACCATAACTAAAAGCTTCGTATATCAAATTGTCTACAGAAGACACCCACCTATTTAAACATCTACATTTCTGTTAAAATTCAGACATAGAATGAATTCCTCTGGGGGTTATTAGAGAACATTTGTAAAGAAATCATTGTGAAGACAAAAGGACACTTTCAGAGGGATGTTGTGGAAAAGATGCATTTAGGGTTAAGTCTAAAAACAACATTCCATGTTTTGGACATATCACAGAAATCATTTCACAATCTGACATATGACAAGACTGTAGCTTTATACCATGAAGCTTCAGACCAAGGGCAGCTGATGTTGTATGGTATCGTTTTTAAATTTCCGCACTTTAGCCTTCTCATGGTTCTGGTTGATGATCTGGAGTCCATTATAGTCTTTTTTTGGGATCTAATAACTTGTCCGAATGTTCTCGGTCAACTCTTGTGTTTTGCAAATTAAGGTAGATTGGAGGAAATTGATTGTATATAGCATGTTGAGATCCAAACTATCAGCTGATATTGATTTGTAGGCCATCTGGACATGTGGCTAATCTGTGGGAGTCAGGCTTTTTCACAGAGGGGCTAAGACTTGATTCATAAAATGAATCAGTGTTACCCTTCTGTATATTTGATTTTATTAATTATAGAAACAGTCCTGGTATTCCTTTTTCATCTGATTTCGCTTAGAGGACAATACACGATTTTGCGGTCCCCTGTGTTGTGCTAATTTGTATTTCTCTGTTTGCGAAAGCCTCTTGGTTTTCCACATAGCAGATGGCAGTCCTGGCTGCCTGGAATCTAATCCTCAAATCTTAGGGGTATCGTAGCTGTGCATGGGCTCCCTCTGGCGAGATGAAAGACCCTCAACAATTTTATGAGAAATGAACACAAGAAATTCATATTTATTTACTTACTAGTATAA
>JAVLVB010000145.1:297753-328797 GCA_032876305.1 Orestias chungarensis | reverse complement strand
TAAAATGTGGCTCTACAGCCTTCATTATAATTATCCACTACAGAAACATCAAAGGAGGATTTAATACTACAAAAGATAAAAATGGCTGTCAATACTTAATACTTAATGCATTGTACCTCCAAACTGTAATTTAGGCAAATTTCTCTAAATGTTACGAGGCAATTATCTAGTTTTAATAAAATATGAGTTAAATCTCTGTCAAGCAAATTTAATACTGCCCTGCTGATGGGAAGAGACAAACTGTGAAAAAGTGATAGTTAAAGCCAACAGAGAGGCCAACCTTCATTCCCATTCAAAATTTCGATCCAGCAAAAGTTAATGACTTCATTTATATCGTCATCAGCAAACTAAACAAAGCAGTCTCTAAAAGAAGCACTCCCTCTGGTCTCAACGCCAAATAAAGGACTGAACAAAACCATTTTCTGAGCGAAATTTAATCAGTCAAGCGGCACCTTTACTCTTTCAGTGACTGAGGGCGTATTAAAACATTCATTAACAATAACTCGCGCACACTGTGCAGATCTTTAAGTGTGATGTGGTTAAAAGAAGGGTAAATCAAGTCAGGGGGAGGGTGACTCATCCCTTTAAATATTGGCCCTGTGGGAAACGATAAAGAAATCCTCAGCAAATATAGGGGAAAATAGGAGATGAGTGTATTTTTTTCTCCCATCTTCACATCAACTCTGACCAGATTCCTGAAAAAAAATCCCTTATACAACAGACTTGTTCCAACAATATACCATCATGGGGAGTCTGTGGCACGGAGATGTGCACTGCTAGATTTTTGATATTTTATTATGGCCAACAACTCACCAGAACATGTTTTTCCATGTATTTGCCTCGTGCCCTACTTGGCTTTCTTGTAAACTTTAAACAAGTATTCTCGTGGCTTTTTCTTCAAGAATAGCTTTCTTCTGTTAATCTTCCAAAAAGCCCAGATGTCTAGTCCAACAAAACTAACTTTCTTCCAAATCTGTCTGCTGTGCGATCATAATAGTCTCTTATAATCTTTCATAGAAAAGCTGGATTTAATATAAGAAGAGTTTGTAAACATATGGACGCTATTAAATGATTAATTTCGCCTCTCCATAGGGTTTTAATACTTGTCCAGTGCACTGTATCGGAAGCAAGAAGTTCACCTGCTCTACAGTTGGTCTGGTTTTAAATGCATGTGGATTGTCCATCCAGCAGATGGCACAGTCTCACTTAGTCCCAAAGATGCTCCAAAAACATTTACTTTAATATTTGTTACCATCTTCCATCGGCGCTCACACAAGGAAACAGACCTTAATCAAAAATCTAATGAAAAAGTAAACGAATAAAGTATTAATCTGCTTAATTTTTACAAAAATAAAATAGATTAATAGATCATCGGAACTGACCAGATGAACAAGAGTCAAACTGGCTATCTCTCCTATTGTGTAAGTCTCTCCTCCTCTTTTCCTGCCCCTTTGCCTTCCTCTCTCTTCTCTCCTTAACTGCAACATCCCAGCAGAAGCCGTGCATAGTGGACAGCTCGTTTTACAACAGAGCGACGCGCCTTTCTGATCACGCGGGGGTTGATCTGGGCTGAGCGCACGGAGGAAAGCAGAAACTATTGGTGTCATGTAAAAATAACCAACAGGACACTGGAGATTTTCACTTACTGGACTCCTATTGTGAAATAAATGCAAAGAGACAGTAGGTATTCTGTTTTCCTCCCCCCGTCATTCCCAGGGACCACTGTGCGCTCCAAAGTGGCCATGGCGCATTTTACGCACTGTAGGTAACCAATCTGCTGGACGCTCAAGCTCTATAATAACAATGGATTAAACCTCAACTTCTGCTCTGTAGTTGAACCAGCCGGGCTGACATGGCAGCACTTCGGAGGAAATTTGGAGAGGACTACCAGGTGGTGAACACCAAACAGGCCAGCACTTTTTCCGCGCCGGTCAAGAAGAAACGCCAACGCTTCGTGGACAAAAACGGCCGCTGCAACGTGCAGCACGGAAACCTCGGCGGGGAGAGCAGCAGGTACCTGACCGACCTCTTCACCACCCTGGTGGACCTGAAGTGGCGCTGGAACCTGCTCATCTTCACACTAACCTACACCATCGCTTGGCTCGTCATGGCATTCATGTGGTGGATCATCGCCTACATCAGGGGGGACCTGAACCACGGCCGCGACCCGTCCTACACCCCCTGCGTGGCGAACGTGTACAACTTCCCCTCGGCGTTCCTGTTCTTCATCGAGACAGAGGCGACCATCGGCTACGGCTACCGCTACATCACCGAAAAGTGCCCGGAGGGGATCATCCTCTTCCTCTTCCAGTCGCTGATGGGCTCCATCGTGGACGCCTTCCTTATCGGCTGCATGTTCATCAAGATGTCCCAGCCGAAGAAACGCGCCGAGACACTCATGTTCAGCCAGGACGCCGTGATTTCCCAAAGAGACGGGAAACTCTGCCTCATGTTCCGAGTGGGCAACCTGCGCAACAGCCACATGGTGTCCGCGCAGATCAGGTGCAAGGTCATAAAGGTAAGCAGGATGAACTCCTGAGAAAACTGCGGTGTGACAAATGGATCATACTCTACATGTGGATAAAATCTGCAAACTATCATATTGCTTGTGTCTGAAGAGTCCTGATTCTCTTTGGCTCTTTTGGAGCAGCTTCAAACTGGTTTAAATCAACAGTTTGTTTGATCTTTAATGTCACAAAACTCAGGCCTTGCTACACATCTTACTGGTTTAAGCCGTCATTCCTATAATCACCATGCCGCTATGAGAGTACTGAAGTTGGCAGTCAGATTCAAAGCAGGGTAAATATGTCATAAATATTTGCTCCTGTGAACTGAGTTTTGTAACATTTTGTAATCTAAAATCACAGAGTATTCCTGCTTTGTGCATATGAAGTAATCAACAAATTAACCTACAGTCTCTTCTGAGACATGAAAGTTTACTCCGAAAATGTTTGATTTACCTGAGTGGTTTATAAGGGTTGTTCCAGCCAGTAATATAAAAAAACTGACTGTTTATATCCGTAGACCAGCATAGAAAGGTAGTTTATTGATTTGAAATCTCTTGGTCACATGACCTGAAGGATGTTAAAGAAATTCATAGTTTTACACAGGAATCGTGATATTGTCGTAGAATCAGATGGGACTTCTAAGTCTAGTGTGGCACCAAAAGCAATTGACTAAAACAATATTTACCAAGCAGCGTCTCTGTAAAGGCTCACAGCATAAATCACCATCTTTTTTCAATCATTGAGAGAATGTATGTCAAATATTGAACTTAAACTAATTTAACTTTGGGACTTAAAGCACCACAGAACATCTTGAATGAAGGAGGGGTATCAAAGTGATTTGTTGGTGGAGTCAGCCATTTGACACAAAATTCCTACTTGCACGGTTAAATTCACATGTAAGCAGTTTTCCACTTTAGTTTTTTCCTTTTTATCTATAAAAAATAATCTTAACGGAAGAAATACTTGTACCTTGAGTAAATTTCTTTTTTTTTTAGAAACACAAATTTGTTTTAACACACTCAACAATTCCTCTCTGTACAAATGGAACGAAGGATTTTTCTTTATGAAATCATAATGAAATCCTCTGTCCTTTTATTTTACTATTTTATTAAAATAGTGAAAAGCTCTGCTCACAACTGAGGTGCAGGAGTTACAAGTACAAAAAGTTTATCACTGGCATTTGTGACCGTTATTGTTTTTGTCCGTACTGCTGCATGGACAGTTGCCTTATCTGAAGGTGCAGAGAAAGTGAGAAGATCCCCAACACTGGATGTAAAAAAAGACGTGCAAGCCCTAGGAATGAAGAACTTCAAAATTTTTATTATTTTATTACAAACACAGCTAATTAACCTTACACTCTGAAAATGAGCAGCAATGCAGAAAATTACTACGCAAACAGCTCTGAGGTCCGGCGATTCTTTTAATTATCACCACAGAGCTTCTTTCATCCACGTCCATGTTCGGTGAACAAAATGGGCCATAAAGACAAACTCCATTAGCGATGTGCTTGGAGCTTGTTTTATGTCTGTGTTCTCTTCCACACACAGCGTTGGTCAGCTTACTGATGCATACAGGCAGGCAGAGAGCAGGAGGAAGCAAGAGAGGACGCAGCAGCTCTGCACTGAGGAGCTGAGGAGGAGGGTAACAAACCTACAGACAGGAAGTGCAGTCGCAAAACTGTACCCATATGTCTTGTGCCATACAGTTGGTATACAACATTTAAACTGTGTAGTGAAAATCTAAATAGTCTCATGAAATTTTTAAATGATAAAACATAAAAAGATAAGGAAACCCTAAACCTTTAAATGGAACATGGTCGGATCTTTCTTTGTCTTGAAAAAAATACATGTGATTTTAAACTGCTCAAAATTTGCAACGCTCTTATTTTTTGTTAAAAAAATAAAAATAAACATAGCAAACCACAGTGCACTTACATTTGACTTTGTGGTCTTACCTTGTTCTTTCCCTTCAAAGACTTCCTTACTTATTATGCGGATCTGTCAGAGCACAAATCAAAACTGACCAAAAAAAAAAATCTGTGAAAAAACTGACAGATCAGGTGGTTTACTATGCAAATGGATTTAAACATTATATGCCACATAAGTTGCTTGCTTCCATGAAATGAAGGATAATTTTGAGCTGAATGCTGAAGGTGCAATTCCTTCATGGAGCTGTTGGTGTTGCTGTTGAGCTACAGCTATGTCTCATTCAGGACTCCTAACTAAAATACGTGGCAAGATAAAACTTTGACTCCAGCTTGTTACTAAAACAGTGAGTAAATTAAGAGGTTATAAACTTCTCTAATATTTAAGATATGAAAACATAATTATAATGTTGTGCTTTGCCACCAAGGAACCATCACTTACTTGAACTTGACTGGAACCAGCATGCTGTACAGTTTGTTGTTAAACATTAGGGATAGATGTGGAATAAATTTAATTCTGATACTATCACAAAATATTTTAATGAGCATTTTGATTATGATTAATCTACTTTTGTATGTCTCTTTTCTTTATTTTAAATTGAACAGTGTAATGATGTACATTTAAAGCACCAAAAGCCCAAGCCTTGACCAAGCACATCATTAATATGCACAACAAATTTACTAATCTACCCGCATCCCGCCCCAAAGCTGTCCTCTGCAATAGCAACGTTGCTCACACTAATATTGCAATGATTTCTGAGATTCAATACATTTTGCGGTTCTATTATAAATGATAAAAGCAGACGAGTGCAATAGTATAAATGCCCGTCTGACTATGAGCAACAAATCAATCAATCAATCAACAATACTTTATTCATCCCAAAGGCAAATCAAATAAAACGGATGCCTACACAAAATAAATTAAAACCCAGCAACAATCAGACAGAAAACCTTAGAGATGCATAATTTCTCATTTGATCAACTCTTTAAATACCTATTTATGGCAGAGTATTGGTGCCTTCTCCTATTTGTACAGTTTTGTTTGTGGAAAGTAACTCCGTTTGTCTAGTTTCTTCCCCAAATATTTGAAATAATAATAAATTCGAAAGATTAAATACCTAGGAACAATGCTACTTGACATAACGCCAGCCTTTTTGCAATCCTGGAGCACTATCCATTTCGCGTTGCACTAATTAGCTATTTAAAATTTGACAATATGATCCTGTGATACCCACAATCAAACCAATCCTATTCACTTTTCTTACGGCTGACACAGGTACACAGAGAAACATCTGTTTCTTAGCTTTTAGTGAATCAAATATCAACCTTGCTCTGTTTTATAAAAATCAAATAGAAACCTGAGTGGCTTCCCACAGTGACATAATGAATGGCTGTTGTGGATTTTGGCTCTATGGGTGTCTTCAAATGCTTTAGTCTGGCTTTTTGGTATTTACTCAAAAAAAATCATATTTTTTATACAATATAAAATCCCATCCCAGAATTCATATCAGTGTAAATATTTAATAAAAACAAATATGTTTGATCAACAAAACTGATGATGGCGGGTTATGATTATTAATCAGTGAGTATTGAAGAATTAGTCCCTTCACCTTTTTTATATCTTCCCTATCAATTGTCAGTTATATTTTTCAGTTTAAACACATTAAATCTTAAAACTGTAATTAGAACTGGAGCAGGTCTGTATTTGCAAAGCTTATTAAATATTTGCCATGTCTTGAGAACAACTTGTTTTGCCCATAAATGACACCTTTATTAAAACATACATCCTTGTGTGTATGTTTTAATAAATGTGACTTAAATGAGCTGTGGTAAGACATCAAATTTTTCTTAGAGGAAATTATCACAAGGGTGCAATAACTTTTACTTAATGAAGGCAATATATGTCCTTTACAAGGACTGTCATTACTCTATGTGTCAGCAGAACTAAACAGCATACTCAGCTGTGATATGCGGATATGGCCGACACAAGTACTACTGTGTAGGATCAAAGCCGTCATGTTTCACCACGACTCAATTTCACAGACCCGCAGACCTTATTTAGTTTGAAGTGGGCCTGTGGCCATCTGCCTACGCCTGCAGGCTGTGTGTGGGTTCTCCCTTTTCCTGTTGGTGATGCCCAGGATGCCAGAGCAAGACGTTTTGGCTGAAAGTGCTCACATATTTGTGGAGCTGGGCGGCAATCTGCCTTTCAGTTGGACTGCAAGAGACCTCATGGTGGAGATATTTTTTGTCAAAGTGGAAAGTAGACCAAATAAAACATAATATGTTGCTCTCAGAATGTTTATTTCTTGTCTTTTCATTGCCTGTTTATTTTTGATCTTTGTTGTTTTGACTCTTTAAAACAAATGTCAGAACCATGCCTCAAACCTTTCCGTATTTTGACTACACAAAGTCGCACATGGCAGAACCACACAAAAGAGACAGGTCACTGATAATAATATGCAGATGTTTAAAAGTTATAAAAGGGTTACGTTGTAAAAGTATTTTCCAAGCTTTTAAGCAATGAGTATATTTGGTATTATTTACTATAAATGCTGCAAATTATTATGATGATACTTGAACCCCATCCATAATTCCTATCCAGTCTGAGAACTGATTCAATTAACATTTTTTTTAGGTCAATAAAAGTCTTGTCATGGCCCATTTTTTTATTTTTGCATTGTTGTAGAGGGCAAAAAACGTTCTTGATCTTTCATCTTTATGGATACAGATCCAATTTGAATTAATATCAATATAGAATTAGATCGTTATGCGATCTTCTTAATTTAGAAAATATTAATAATATTAAAAATACTAAAAATTAATATTAAAAAATACTCGAAGGATTATTTTCCAGATAAGAACATTCCAATGGCATGATTAAGCCGAGGATGGCTGGAGAGAAAGAAGTCTTGAGGTTCTGAAGACATTGATTAGTCATCCTCAAACCCAAAAAAATATTTTCGATCTTTGCTGTTCATGCTGTTCTCTAAAACCTTTCAAGAGTTCACACGACCTCTGCACAGCACAGTTCTCTGCTCATATCTGTCCATTTAAACCCACTTCATTTATCTGCATCAAGGTTTTCCTCTGGTAAATGGTATGAGGCACACATGATTATCCAAGTGAACTATTTTGCAAGCAATAAGTCTACAGAAGATTGATTCTATCAAGTCTATGATTGTTTACCTCCTACGCACCTGTTTAAAACACTAAAGGTTTGCATGAACCCTTGTAACTCACAATTCAAACCCAAAGACTTAAATGCTATTTTATTTCTGGTTTCAGCGGCACTTAAATTTCCAATGGCCCAAATATTAGCCCAAGTATCTGACATTTAAAACTTATTAAATAAGGGAAAGGGGGAAAAATGAGAACAGACCATAAAATACTTTATATTTCAAGCACCATCCCTTAGTGTATAATTTTTAATATTGCTAGAACACAAGACACATTTACATAAAGTCTTTCCAAAATATATATTGAGACACAAAGGCCAGAATTACCTATCTTTTCAGCATTGAATATAAACTTAGCCGAGTGTTTTTCTAAAATACAGCAGTTTGGTAACTATAACTGCATGTTTCACTAAGACATTGGCACTAAATATCAAAGAATATTAACCTCTTCAGTGAAAACATTTACCAGAGTTTCTGATGGATTAGAAAGCTAATTAGACTTAAAGTATGGGCAAATTACAGAATTTTTGTGCATTTTGGTTCAGGCTAAATTGCATCATTATGAATTAAGATGTGCAAAAACCCTGTGAATAATTTAATATTTTAATATAATTCTTCAATTATTATAAATTATTTTGAAATTATTATTTATATATCAAAGTTAAACTAGAACTGTTGATCCACTAATATTTATCTAGCAATGTTGGACTTCCTGTTTCCCATTAGTAATATGTATAAAATGGCAAAAGTTGATTTCTCTTAGCTACTCCTTAAAATGGGAAAAACCTCAGTACATAGTTTTAAAATAATTGTTGTATGAAAATAGATACTTGCAAAAATTGTTACTGTCGGCTGTAGTTCACAATACAATATTGAACGAACTCTCAGTATTTGTGGAGTAGAAAGACTACTGCTACCCATAAATAGCTTAAATATTTTTGGTTAAAAAAACAGACCCGGCTCCATAAGATTTTAGCTGGATTGGCTGAGAAGTATTTTTGGTGGCCCGGGTAAAGAGTCAGTTCATTATAAACGAGTACATAAATTTATAGGTTTGTTACCTTGCACCGTAAATAACCATTTGTTGTTTATTAATACAAAAAATGTAAACAGTGACATATATCAGTGCATTACTCATCTGTGCATTAGTGCTGAAAAAATTGTCCTCAGCTTTGCAAAAGGTATTTTTGCATAAATCATAAAAAATAGGATTGCACTATAACTAATGTGTTTAAAACACAGTAACATGAGAAATTTGAGAATGACTGTACATGAACTTCTGTGATTGAAAACCTAGTTTAACTTATTTGCTGCCTCCAAAAGTCAAGCTTAATAACCTATATCGCACTCAGCAGGTTGTCTTGAGTCATTACATTGCATAGGTTCAACCTACTTTCCTCAGTGTTGTAATCTGTCTTCCCTTGGCTTCCCTATGGCGCTGAGGCTGAACACAAGTTAGTGTTCCAACACAAAAAAGCTGATTTTAGATTAGATAAAAGACGCAAAAATGCTTCTGGAATGGCCATTTTCTAATTTGTATTTTAATTTGTAGACAATGTAATTTAGACACACAAAAGATGACTCATTGCCCAGAGAAATTAAATGAAACTGTTCAAAGATCTCCTTATGATCTGATAATTTGAGCTGCAGAGCAATAATTTTAGTTAAACTGTTAGACAGCTGGACTCAAAAAACAGATTTAGGAACAGATTAACACTTTTTGTATATCTTGAAAACCATCCTTATTTGTTTCTGATGAGCTCCATGTGTCAATTATATTCACGTACAAATATCAATATTTTACTCCCTAACACAACTGTAGCTACTGCATAATTTTCTTGAAAGAGTTGAATAAAATAAAATTGGTGGTTGTACTTGCTGAGCTTCAGGGCAGAAATCTATTTTTTTGTTTGAATAGCAGGTCAAATTCAAAGAACAAAATGGCAACAAGCTCAACTGTCTCAAACGTCCGTGCAAAGGGAAATAGAGCCATTGGGGGCCCCTGAGCCAGAAAGCTTCAACTGTCCGTATTTGCACACAGTCATCCATCTTCTAAATTGTAAGTGACAGGGACAGAGAATGAAATGCTGAACTTCCCAAAGATATCCCAAACTCACCCTGGATGGAGGGAATGATAATAAACAGGATTCGGCAACGTAGAAGAACCAAACACTTGAAAGCTCTCTGAACCAGCATCAAAGGCCCTCTCTCACTAAAACAGGAGCATTTCGCTGAAATACACAGGAGAGGGAAAAAGTTGGTGTTTTCTGGCAATCCAAAGCCTGTTTACTCACCCTTCCTTCAGAGTTTGTGTCTTAGAGAGAAACAGTGCAGAGTAAAATCCCCAGGAGGCCCAAATGATACTAGGCTCTGAGTAATATGACTGCAAGACACATAAAAATTGGATAAGAACACAAGACTAACACCAGCTATGACTGCATTGGTGCCACCATTTTTCACGGTGTGTGTGTGAGAGAGAGAGAGAAAATGAGAGAAATAGGTTAGGGAAACTTGTATGAGACTAAAGAGCAAAATGTGTTTGCTCAAATCATGTCAAACTGTTTCTTTGGACATGTAAAAATGTCCCTGTAAAGAACAATTAAGCAACATAAGCAATGTGACTCTCATCATTCCTGGTTATTAACATCTGTTGTAAAAATTATGATAGTGAGATCATTCAAAACTCTATATCAAGCAGTACTAAAAATAACGAAATTACTATCCATATTTTATCCCGTAACAAAATTTTGTAATGAATGTTATTTTGACCAGATAAAATAACAGAAACCTGATGGCAACTTTAGTAATTGTGTTTATTAAGAAGTTGTTTTTATTTTTTCTTACAAATTTGCTTAACCACACCAACTTAATGTATGTTGATATGGGTGGAAGGCATCACGTCAAGTATCCAAAAATCATTGAAAAATACACTGCTATTATCCTCATTAATACCAGAGCACTAAGTTATATATATATTAAACACATGCTCAAAATAATAAACCAAAGTCACAGTTTATGAGGTCAGAAAACGTAAAGTTTATCCGTCTTTAGATAGGATAAGTTAAACCAGCGGTCAGAATGTTGACCACTGAATGTATATTTGGTCAGGCTGAGATAGCAGTTGTTAACATGTGTAGCTGGTTAGTGTTAGAAAAACATCCTATAGCTTCTTTATGGTACTTAATGGTAGCACTCTATGAAATAACTCGGTTTCCACTGGGAAGAAAGTACTTCTGGGGGAGGGTGGAATTTGGCACAAAGCTAAAGGCTAACAAAGCACAAATGGTGTTGCTAAGGTATCCCCAAAGCTGGGGGATGTTTAGGGTAACACTTAAATTACAGTATAAAACTATAAACCATAGTTATAGCATCTTTTTTTTACTTTTTATAAAAAATGTAAAGTTCTTCTGCACTCATAATTTGACCTTTTTAACCTTTTGTAAACACTTTTTCGGAATTGATTAATGCATCTGCATAAATGAAAAAATATATAGTTTAGAAGGGAGTAGAGATGCTTGTATATTCGTGTGGGAGATAATAAAGAAGCTGTGAGTGCTGTGGGAGTGGAGATTTGTGTGTTGGAGGATGGCTTGTGCATGTATTCAGAAACACCTTATGACAACAAAAAAAGTCAAGCACCAGGTAGTAATGGTTCATTATGGAGTAAGCCTGGTACACATACAGGCCTGTGGTACATAAACTATTGAAAAGAGGACAATGAGAAAATCCAAAACTGCAGAATGATGATGGAAGCAAAAGTGGTATTAAGAAGTTGCTGCCAGCAACCAATACCAGTATTGTTTTGACAGAAAAACATCTTCAATTACCCTACGATGCTCCTGCTACTGTGTGATCATCCTAAAAACTTAGTACCTGGATCATTGATCTATGCACTACCAACCAATTATGAGTTAAACTGTTAAATTTTCATACAGTTATTTTTATATTAATTGTAATGTTTTTTTTAAATATAGATGGCATGTCTGAAAAATGCTTACATCATTTCCTTAAAATCATTGGTTAGCTTAAAATCTGAGAAGTTTTGTTTTTGACTTCAAATTAAACAAAAACATTTTATATTTGTTTTATGATAGGTCTAACTATCTCTTTTGTGCCTCTGTTCTCTTTTTTCCCCTCTTGGTTCATTTTGCTATCCACCAGTCTCGTCAGACACCCGAAGGCGAGTTCCTGCCACTGGACCAGTGTGAGCTGGACGTCGGATTCGGGACGGGAGCAGACCAGCTCTTCCTTGTGTCCCCTCTCACAATCTGCCATGAAATAAATCCCAAGAGCCCTTTTTTTGACTTATCGCAACGCTCCCTCATGAACGAACAGTTTGAGATTGTTGTTATCCTCGAAGGCATCGTGGAGACCACTGGTGAGAAAGCTGTTTCCATTACCACTTTTGTGGTGCCACTGATTTACATCTTCAGTATTCCCACACAGAATTAAAACATAAATATTAACTTGTGTTTCAGTTTTTCATATTTAAAAAAATTGGCAGGAGAGAGTAAGAATAAATGTTAATTGGTGCCTGATTGAATTATGAGAAATATTCTATTGTAAACTTTATGCATAACTAATGTCTCTGGTTACAGAAGTGCGTGTCACTGTAATGAATGTGCCGCGTTTTGTGGTTCTATAGCATATCCCTGATGACAGCAATAAGCAGGAGTCCTTGTACAGTCTGCTGACAGCAGAGAAAATCTTCGGCAAAACTGATCCCCCTGTTGCATATTTAACAGAATGATTCCTTCCATAAAATCTAATGCAAATAAATTCATCTTTCTACTTCAGCCCTGTCTCTATCCGCCTGTCATATGTTGCTCGCTGCCACTGTTGTAGTAAAAACAATAGAGGTAAAAAGGCTCAGGAGGATCAGCAAAGAGCTCAATGGCCTAGTTGCTGCTCATCTTATAGCTCTATCAGTCTGGACACAGCCAGACGATTAACATCGTTGTACTGCTAAAGAACTGTGGAGGAAATGACTCTAATTCCAACACCTACACATAGATTCATGCACATCTAACAGCTCCTGACACATCTTCATTTGCTTCTTAATCCGAAAGGATTGGCAGGCAGATTTTGCTGACAAACAGTATAAACATTACAGGCTTTCTGCTTAATTTCTCCACTAAATGCATAAAAATAAATAAAATGATAATTGACTTTTGCTGTAAAGAAAACAGTTATTTCTCGTCAGAGTCAAAGTTTTTCATTTAATAATACATAGAAATAGATCGACAACAACAGAACACCTATAAATGGACATATGTTTAAGCTAAAAAATATATCTGTAAACTTTACCAACATTTTCTAATATTTATGCTATATTTTTTTTTTCTGTACACAGTAAAACTAAGGGTGAGGGAAGGAACAACTTCCAACTTTAAAATCTTGGATCCAACAATCGAACATCAATCATCAAAAATACCACAGGAAACATGAAAAATGCTGACCAGCAATGAAATATTAGCACTGCAAACTGCTGTTGTCCTAATAAAGATTTTTACATAAGGTTTTTAAGAAGGGCAATAGTAGGTTTAATCTTTTGTATCCTAAGGTAGCGGCTAGATGGCAGAATATCAAATCACCATAAACTAGATTTTCTGGACAAGTGAGGATGAATTCAACCTCACCTTTAGCCTCTTACTCCCTTCAAGTATGTTTTGAAGCTGTACACACTGAACTCAAATCCCCTTTCTTGCCAAAATTGAATCACACTTTAAAATACCAAAATTGGCAACATCGCTCTATAAAGAAATTGCCAAATAAACTAGTTAAATATGTGTTCCTGCCAGTATAATGCAATACAGAAAGTACTACCTGATCTAAAACTCGACATAGCTGCCAGAAATGTTCAGATAAGCATTCTTCTGGGATGTCCTGCTTGCTGTCTGCCAAGGATTTGTTTTGCTGGGGGCTTTTTTTTGTGCAAGATGCATCGAATATTATCCAGGTGGGTGGATACCCATATGATGCCGGAGAGATGATGCTAAAATGGCTTGCCTGATGGGCACAAAACCCACAAGCCTCCAAATGCTCTGGTATTGTTGTCATTTGTGTTGCAAAAAAAACTAAATAAATAAATACAGCCCTTTTTAAATAGCAAAGTGCCATAAAATTAACACTGCACATATTTTTATAATCAGAGACTTTAGGCTTTATGCTAAAAACTTAAAAAGTAACCTTTAAGGTAAAGAAGCGCTGTTAAACAGTTTTTGCAGATGAAATGTAGTTAGCCGGGAATAGAATTGGGCTATGACATAACACTGCTCGCTTCAGTCCTCAGAGGTAAGTGATAATACTCCTACTCGCCAGCTAACTGCAGTGCTCCACTAAAGCTTAGACTGTAGCAGAGATAGTATAGCTGTTTACCTATTGGTCTACTCCTTATTAAAATTCATGTATAAAAGTTTTTTTGCATTTCTTACACATTAAAAATATTTTGTAAACTAGACAAGTGGTTTATGTAATATAGAATGCAACATGAGGACCAAGCAATTGAGACTTGAGGGAGGTTTTGAGGGAATGAAAGGGAAAAGAAAGTATTTCAAAGTTTTTCTTTGGACATTGGTTGCTGTTAAGATTTTTAGGTAAAAACGTAAGAGGAATGTCATTTTTTAAGCTTGTTGTCAGGTTTTTTTTTTTTTGTGGAAAGGAACATTTAATAGTTGTCAATAGCTTGAACATGTAACTGTAGCTGAATATTGTCTGTTGTAAAAGTTATCTTTTGTCTTTAAGCTCTGCAATATGCTGTAATTATTACGTACAAAGACATTGTAGAAGATCAGCATACGTTGAGCTAAAAAAAAAGCTTTCCTTTAGAAAGACTTGAACAGCACTAATAAAGATTACAATAAAATTAGCGTAATTTATAAAGTATAAATTAATTAAATGTGGATTAACAAAAGGCACAATACCCTATCTTCTTTACTATAGTCTAGCACCAAACCATTCTCATGTACATAAAGCAGATGAAGAGTTACTTGCAAAATATTACTGGTTGTTTAACAACTGCAGATTCTTTCTTCGTATACAAATGTTATGCTACAGTAGGTACAAAAGAAAAATAGAGCATATTTGTAAAGTGGAGGAAATATAATGTTTTACTAATAAAAATCTGAAAGGTGTGTCCAGCAAATACTTTATATTGCCGTATGTTGCAAATAGAGATCCAAGATTTCTATAAGATTTCTATAATTCTATAGTATTATTTATACTGTGCTAAATTATATCACATGACATCTATAGACACTGCCATGACTGACTTGGGATTTAAGAAGACAAAAAAACCCAAAGAGAAGCAAAGGAGCTGATGTTGATGTACTTGCTGTGTAAAGCAAAAGTAAAAAGTTAATACCAGGGAACGTGAAAAGTTCCTCCAGGAGTCTATAGCAGAATAACTATAGAGATATCTAAGGATAACTTAACCATTTAGAATGAGGCATAAGAAAGTAGAGACAACGAGAACCAAGATTTCAGACTAAATTTTTCACATGTAAAGACTGAATTGCAGCTATGACTGAATGTTCAGGATCACTGTCCTGCTGGGAGGTGAACTTCTTCTCCAGTCTTAAGTTATTAGTAGCTTCTACGAGATTTTCTTCTGTGGTTGTCCTGTAAATAAGATCCATCCATCTCCCTATCAACTCTGACAAGGTTCTGGTCTAGCTCCACAGAACTTTGGTGAGACTACCATATTTCTGGGTGGGTTTGGTCCAATATTCATTTTCACCTTACATAGACATTTCCAAAAAAGACAGTTTAATTCCTCCATATGACAGAACCGCTAACTCCTGAAAAACTGGATAATTTGTTCGAAAACCCTGATGTGGATATGTAAGCGACTGCTGATTGAAGTTATTTAGGTTTTTATGGGCTATCATCACAGCACACACAGTTCAAGCTAATCACAACCCTAATGTACACTGGCAGTATAAAATGTTTCACAAACATCAGAGCACAAACAGCCACAGTAAACACAGATTTTCCTCATTCCAACTTTATGTAAAGATTTTTTTTCTTGCAAATGTGGTCCTCCGTATTCTACTACAGTACATTAAGCATGCTTTGTGACATTGTTATAGGGTTTAAGAGCTTTTCATTTTCTCTCCTGAACTGAGAAAGCCATTGCGGTTTAGGAATGTGTTTTCTTGCGATTAATTTGCAGAAGTAGTCATGATCCCGTGTTCTGGACTAATGAATAAGAAAATAGTGCATTCCTCCATACAGGTCCATTAATTTTTTATGTATACCTTTTTTATTGGAATTAATGATGATAATTACTTAACTATCATTATTTTGTAGGAATGACATGCCAAGCACGGACGTCATACACTGAAGATGAGGTTTTATGGGGCCATCGCTTCCTGCCTGTGATGTCACTGGAGGAAGGATTCTTCAGAGTGGATTACTCTCAGTTCCACAACACATTTGAGGTACCAACACCACCGTACAGTGTCAAAGAGCAGGAGGAGAAGAACTCATTGCCTTCACCTATGTCTTCTCCCACCCCCGAACTGACTGTGCGCCACGGGGCCCGGCGTGACCGGGTGTTTTCCGTGGATTGCATCAACATTTCAGAGGAGAGGGGCCGTCAGGGAGGTGCTGGCGGTCGACTGCCGAGCAAGTTGCAGAGAATGAGTTCGTCAGGAAAGGAGGACCTGCAAAGAAAGGTGCTGTTGCTCAGCTCCCAGCACACAGAGAAGGCATGCAGCACAGGGGACCTCCCCATGAAGCTGCACAGGCTCAGCTCCACACCCAGTCCAGGAGCAGAAGATCGTCTGCAACTCAAGTCACTCAAGGTTGGCTTTGAGCCCATGACACAGTCAACAGGAGACCTGTACCAGTGCAGCCCACCAACCACACTGTCACCCACTCCAGGGCCCATGCACAGCCCTCTTCTCTCAGCCGGAGGGAGGCTGGAAGACAATCTGCCACCAAAGCTACGAAAAATGAATGCAGACCGCTGAATGGAATAAAGCAAAAAAACTAAATAAAGATGCTGCATACTGACAAACAATGAAAAGCAATTGTAAAGGGAATAGAAAGACCTAAAGGCAATTTATGGATTTTATTTCTATAAAATGAACTTTTACTCGAATTACTGCATCACGTACAATTTAAGAAAAAATTCCCAAAACTGTACATAAATGAATAAGATGAAGTATTCTGGTTGTGTAATTGTACAAACCTTTTGACACTTTGGTCTGATTTCAACATTTAGTCCTATTAGTTAGAAATATATCAATACTATTATCAGTATGAGTATGGAAATAAACTTCAGCCATCTTTGCTGAATTTAGATTTGTTTGCATATATATATACCCAGAATTTGTGGAGAAGTGAAAGAAGGAGGAAAATTATATCAATCTCAAATGTTTTCAGCCAGTAGAAGGCAACAAAAAGAAATCAAAATCTATCCATTTTTGGATGGCCTATTTCAATCCAAACCTTCTTACCTAATACAGGCTTTTTTGAAGTGATACATCTGATACAATCTGATAGATGTAGAGAAGTATTTGAAAAGAGAGAGAGAATCTTGTCAAGTGAGACAATATTTAAATAGCTGTTACGATAATAAGTTTCCAAGTGGATTGAGTGCTGGTTATAAATTTAACACTGTATTCGGGTGTGTGGTATATTGGGGTTGGATGTGTCCATTCATCAGGCATTACATTAAAAGAACTAAAAAATTGGGTACAAAGTCCCAGCTTCAAGCTAAACCCTTTGTCTCTGGGTTTTTCAACACGCTGTTATTATTACAGCAGTGAACAACAGAACAGAAGATACGTACCACTAGTTAGGTGTGACAATGCAGCTGCACATCCAGGGTCAGCATATTTCAAGTATCATCAGGACCTTAGCTTTCATTTTACTACAGCACAAAAAAAAGGAAAATCAATGATAGAGAGTGTTGTCTCTGCTTTACCAGTCCACACACATACAGTGTAACCCAGCACCTCCACTACCATCATCAATCCACAGCTTCAAGCACCCACTCACTTTATACAGAGCCTAAACAGCTTCCTACAATCATCCTTGGATCTGGCTGCAAACAGAGGCAGGTGTGTTTGGTTGCTCACGTGGTTTGCTCAATTTTTCATGCTGTGTGTCATTCTACCAAACATACTAAATAGATTTGTTACAAGAAGGCACAACTCATAAAAACAGGTGGATAGACAAAGGAAGAAAAACGTTATTATGTCAAAGTAGAAAGGTTACATATTATTTGTGTTCGGGTGTAGTTTGTATTACATATTGTGAGTAAAGATGGATTATAAGACTGAATTTATGGAACTAGCATGTTAAGGCCTTACAACTTTACTTATGTGGCATCTAAAGATTACATTTGCTATTTTTGTCAACTGATTACTAATGAGGTATGAATACAAAAAACGAGGAATGCCTAAAAGTGGAATTTTATAAACATTGTAACGGGACTGCTTTAATTTTTGGAAGCTAGTTATGAAATTTAAAAAAAGAAAAACAACAATACACAAAACAAAAACAATCAATTGGACACAATGAATGTTTACATGGATACAATAATAAATAAAGAAAATGTTTCAGTTTTATAAATTTAATAAATAAAAATCAACTTGATTCTTTTAATCACCATCCTCCCAATCTTATTGGCTTGTGCCAAGAGTTTCTAAGCATGGACAGCTTCTTCCTCTGCTTCTCGCGATTGTCCCCCCAAATGTCTGAACTAAACTACAATAAGTAACTTACATAAAACAAATATTTGGCTCAAACATACCTGACACAATAATAAAAAAATTGGAAAAATCCCTGGACAGATTTTAATATATGTGTATATGTTGTGCGCTAAATTCAAAATGACAATACTATTGGCACTCATTGTGACAGATGGAACAGTTATAAACCAATGCTTGAGTCCTTAGCGGTAAATCTTCTCTAACTAGCACTTTTGCCCCCTGAGCTGTTTAAACCAACAGAAGACAGATACTGTCCTGCTGGTGGCATGGTTTTTATCATTTTTGGAAAGCCAGCACCAGTCTGGCATGTTGTTGGAGCCCTTGGTCTCTGTGGTCAAAAACATCAGAATGATGAATACTTAATACCACGAAGGACATGGAGAGCCTCCTTTGGGACCCATCTTGCTGACTTCCTCAAACTGTCCCAACACTCAATTTGGCCTCTGTCCCGTTTTAATTTTGTCCCAAAGTAAGATTGTTAAACAAACTCTGATGAAAAAAAATCCTCTCATTTTATCTTTGTATAATAAGATAAGAGTAAAAATAATTTTCGGTATTTTGACATCAGATTAATTCAGGGATGTTTTGATGTAAAGCTGATACACTTTTTATTTAAAATACAATGCAGCATTCTGTTGGGATGCAACGCGCATTGAATTATTCTAATTAGGCCACTTGTGGTGTCTGAAAGGAAAATGTGCCTCACTGAAACACAGATGCACACACCTGGGGAACAATAAACACAGACGCTGTCAATCAAAGACAACAAGCTACTTCTCTCCATCACAATCACCACAGCAACGTAGCATCCTTTTTTCCTCGTTGAAGCAATCAGAGCTAAAGCCTACGATCAAAATGTGTTGTTTGGGTGTAAGAGTATCACTGTATTCTCAATTGCCCTCCTTTGCTCACCATCACTGAGCTAATTAAAATTGTATGAGCATGTGTCTGAGGATTGCTGTATGCAGAAGATGATCTGAACTCCAGATGTTTAGCATTTTTTCTGAGTGCTGATTTATTTGGCCTTGTCTCTACAGTAGAGCTGTGTGGCTGTCAGAAAAGGAAAAAAATAAAGACAACAGATCTTTAAAAAGAGGGTGTACTCTATTCTTTATTTATTTTTTTACCTTAAGATAATATTTAAGCTTGACCTTGAGGATTATGTGTTAATTTGTTAATAGTAGATCAGAACCAGAACTATTGAGTACTAGAGAGGTACAAGTCCTCTGGAGACCACACAAGTAATGCTCTCCTTAATCAGTCTAAAAATCCAAGTAATAATCAATACATGTCTCACTGGTGCAACCCAACCCATGACCTTCGGCACCACTCAATGCTCACAGGCTTGGATCATCACTTGAACCTGCAGGTGTTAGGAGATATTGGAAGATCTGAGGTCTGTTTAAATCTCACAGAGAACTTTATTGCAAACTTGGCACAATGCCCTCATGTACCTGCAGGAAAAATCAATGCCTTTGAACTCTATCAACTGCAGCAGCTCAAAAAGGACACAAACACACTGGCAAAGATCTTCAAACTCAATGCAACCAAATCCTGCATAACTGACATGCAACAGTTTTGCAGCATTTATTTTTTTATTTGTGGTAGCAAGATATAATCGTAATATCTAAAAATTGTTTATGGTAGGACATACTTTGGAGAGATGATATAGGTACAGTTGGGATAAAAAACACTTAAATTATTTCTAACATAACCATTGTTTGCAATGACACGGGTCAAACGTTTCCTGTAAGTCTTCACCAGGTTTGAATAGCTGGCATTCATTCATAAAGATCCCCTTTAGAACAGTGTTTTTCTGTAGCTGAGCAACTCGAAAGTTAAACTTCCTCCATTAATTTTCTATGGGGTTGAGATGGAGACTGGCTAGGCAACGTCTGGTGGAAAAGCTTTTTGTCAGAGTCAGTTTCTTTCATCACTTCTCCAGTTGTCCACAGGGGGTCACCCGTGCTCGTCCTCTGCTGGAACCTTTGCCACCCCAGGTGCACCCTGTTGACGTTGATGAGCCGGGCCAGTATAAGAGGAGTGGTGGACCAGTTACTCGACCCCCGAGTGTTTGTTACTCCTGGTAAACCTTGGCTCAGCGCCTTCTCTAGTGTTTCTTGTATTTCGAGTGTTTCACGTATTTTTGTAGTTCTCTTGTGCTCTTGTTATGTCTCCAGTAGTTCTCTAGTTTTTATGATTTTGTTTGTTACTTTGCTGCTCCCTTTTCCCCATGCTCCTAAAAACATTGTGCTCATCTCAGGTTCCTGTCATCTCCTGTGCTCCTTCCCCACAAGATCTCTCTCCGGTTCCTTGCATCCATCTGGTCTCTCCGCTCCTCTTGGCTCGGCTCGATCTGCCCGCTCCAGCATCACTCCATCCGGCGTGCACACCCCACTGGACAACTTCTCCCCTTCCCACCGCTGGATTGGAACTCACCTCTCAGTCTTCCCCCCTGGTGTCAACATCCATCAACCATCAAGTAAGATCAGTCCAATATTATCCTTCTCTCAACATTACATCTACTCACCTGTCCTGTCTGCCATCTCAGTGGTCACCGGTCTCCCACGTCACCGTTCGCTCCATGCTTCCTGCCGTTCCCTGCTGTCCCGCTGTCCTTGCTGTCCTGCCGAAAATCACCGTCCCCCGCTGTCTCCCGTTACCGGATCTCACCGCTACTCTGAGTTCAGTTTGTCTTTCCAGGACTTTAAGGAGGAATTTATGATGGTTTTTGGCCATGAGTCAGATTATTTAACCGTTTCCCTGAAGATACAGAAATTAAAACAAGGTTCTAGGACGGTCGCCGAGTTTCCCATAGAGTTCAGAACTCTGGCAGCTCGGTTAGATTGGGACCCCCGTGCTTTAAAAAGTACATTTTACTTTGCTTTAGAGGAACATTTGCAGTATGAACTAGCCCTATTTGATGAGCCTCCCACGTTAGACGAGTTAATTGCTCTGACTGCCCAAGTAGACCGGAACCCATGCAGGTCGGACGAACCAGATGGTCTCCGGAGGAACGGCAACGGAGGATGCAGTTTGAAGAGTGTATACCGTGGAACTCCATGTCATTTCATAGCCAGCTGTCCCAGCCTCAGGAAGGAGAAAGCTCCCCGAGAGGGTCCGCCTGTAAACACTAGGCAACAGGCGGACCATAACACCCGACCTAGTCAGTCTTGTCTTCTCCTTCCTGCCACCATCATTCATAACCAGAAATCATTCAATCTTTCCGTTCTGGTTGACTCAGGTTGCGAACAATCCCTCGTAGCCCAAGCACTTGTCGAGCAGTTACAGTTAGCCACTTCCCCTTTAAAAAACCCTCTCCAAGTCTCTGCTCTTGATGGTAGGTCCCTACCCCAGATAACTCACATCACTAATCCTCTGGAGCTAGTACTCTCTTGTAATCATAAAGAGCATAGTTCATTTTTTGTTTTCTCCTCCTCTCAACCCCATATTATTTTAGGTTTCGACTGGCTTCACTCCCGTAATCCCAACATAAACTGGTCTGCCTGCTCCATTTCCTCCTGATCCACTAACTGCCTCTCTTCCTGTCTCCAGGCCGCAGTTCCTCCTAGCCCGCCCTAGGAGGACATCTCCATCGATTCTCAGGATCTCAGCAACATACCCGAGGAATACGCCAGGGGGATGAATGGAAAACAGCTTTCAAAACTCCCCTTGGTCATTTTGAGTACTCAGTCATGCCTTTTGGTTAATGCAATGCTCCGTCCGTGTTTCAAGGTCTCATCAACGACGTTCTCTGTGATTTCCTTAATATTTTTGTTTTTGTTTATTTAGACCCACCAAACCGACTGGAACCAGCACCTCCCCTGCATTGAGTACGCCCACAATGCTCACGTCTCTGCTGCCACTGGTTTATCTCCGTTTGAGATGTCTTTAGGGTACCAGCCACCACTGTTTCCGTCCGACGAAAGGGATATCTTGGTGACCTCTGTCCACCATCACATCCGCCGCATCCACAGTGTCTGGAGAAATACTATCGCAGCCCTCCAACGATCATCTGCTCTCAATAAGAAATACGCTGACCGGAGACGTACCCCAGCTCCCACTTACTCCTCTGGTCAGCAGGTTTGGCTTTTGTCCCGAGATATCCCCCCTCAAATCTGTCTCCCGCAAACTCTCACCACGTTTCATCTGCCCATACAACATCGAGTCCATAATCAACCCCTCCACCGTTCGCCTTCGCCTTCCCTCGTCTCTCACAGTCCATCCCACCTTCCACGTTTCCCAGATCAAGCCGGTCCGAACCAGTACTTTGTGCCCTCCAGCCGACGCCCCTCCAGCCGCCCGTATCATTGATGGGCACCCGGATTACGATGTTCGGAGGATCGTGGCTGCACATCGACGAGGTCGAAGTTACCAATACCTCGTCGATTGGGAGAGTTACGGTCCCGAGGAGCGTAGCTGGGTGCCCCGCTCCTTCATCCTCGACCCCAGGCTTATAGAAGATTTTGATGCCTCTTCCTCATCTTCTAGACCGCTGGGGGGTGGTCCTTGAGGGGGGGGTACTGTCAGAGTGAGTTCCTTTCAGCACTTCTCCAGTTGTCCACAGGGGGTAACCCGTGCTCGACCTCTGCTGGAGCGTTTGCCACCCCAGATGCACCCTGTTGGCGTTGATGAGCTGGGCTAGTATAAGAGGAGTGGTGGACAAGCTACTCGATGCCTGAGTGTTTGTTACTCCTGGTAAACCTTGTCTCAGCGCCTTCTCTAGTGTTTCTTATATTTCGAGTGTTTCACGTATTTTTGTAGTTCTCTTGTGCTCTTGTTATGTCTCCAGTAGTTCTCTAGTTTTTATGATTTTGTTTGTTACTTTGCTGCTCTCTTTTTCCCACGCTCCTAACAACATTGTGCTCACATCAGGTTCCCGTCATCTCCCATGCTCCTTCCCCACAAGATCTCTCTCCGGTTCTTTGCATCCATCTGGTTTCTCCGCTCCTCTTGGCTCGAATCGATCTGCCCGCTCCACCATCACTCCATTCGGCGTGCACACCCCCCTGGACAACTTCTCCGCTTCCCACCGCTGGATTGGAACTCACCTCTCAGTCTTCCCCCCTGGCGTCAACATCCATTAAACAATCAAGTAAGATCAGTCCAATATTATCCTTCTCTCAACATTACGACTACTCACCTGTCCTGTCCTCCACCCCAGTGGTCACCTGGTCTCCCACATCGCCGTGCGCTCCTGCTTCCTGCCGCTCCCCGCTGTCCCTCTGTTCTTGCTGTCCTGCCGAACATCACCATCCCCCGCTGTCTCCCGTTACAGGATCTCACCCCTATTACACAACAATAAAATTCATTATAACTGTTCTCCTGAGAGTTCTCTGTTTATGCGGGTCAGAAGCCATGACACTTTTTATGTATGGAGCCACTTCTTTGTAGCGGTTTGTTTGGATTGTTGCCATGTTTAGGTCCCAGTAACGTTCCACTTTCAAAGCTGTCACTCATAGAAGGACCTTTATCTTAAAATCTCAATTTCCCGTTCAATCTTCTTTCAAGGTGGATTAGTGGTCCTGTCCCCTTTACGGAAAAACAACCCTAAAAAAGCCAGATGTTGCATCCCAAGGGTTCTTGGGATGCAACTCAGCATTCTTCTTCCTCCAAAAGCAACAAGTTGAGTTTATACCCAAAAGGTTTTATTTTGGTTTTATCTGACCACAGGATATTTTCCAAATGCTCTTCTATATGAGACATATGATCTCTGGCAAATTCAGACATATAGTATATATATATTACATATAGTATAACAAGTGTATAAAATGAAATAAATGTATATTCTTGAAGTATGTGATCCAGATGCATTATTGCTTTGTTTTTCCAAACTGTAAAATTTAGCTTTCTTTGTTTTGCAAGATGTCAGGGTTGTTCCAAATGGGTGTTAATTTACATGAAAAGAGTGAGGATTTGGTTATTTTAAGAAACTATAACAGGACTGGAATTCAAAATAATGCTGAAGCTCGTCTGCGCTGGGAGCCTCAATGTTTTTCAGGGTTCAGTTTGGAAGCCTGAAAAAAGGTTAGCCACAGCAGAATGGATAAAAAAAACAACTTCAGGCCTCAGAGCTTTAATAGTATTCTTTAACAGGAGTCTGTTAAAAAATAACTTTTTTTGTGGACAAGTTTTTTTGGCTCTAGCAAGGAATCCATGCATGGCACTGCACTGAGGTATAGTTACAGTGTAGGATGACACTGTTTGTGTTGGTCAGTGCTTGGTACAGTAATCACACTTAACTGCTAATTAGTTGATATAAAAACATATGATGGTAAATAAAATAAAAAAATTCCCATAATTGCATCATAGTAAGAAGAAACAAACCTCAATCTAGGTTTCTTCCATTTCATTAAAGTATAGATCTTATAAAACATGTTAAATATTATATTCTGTATACCTAACCAAAGCTCAAATTTACAGTTAAATTAGTTAAAAATAAACTACACAAACCATCTTTAAAGTGACAGAATTATTCGATTAAAAAGTTATTATTTTTCATATTAAACAAGCTGCATTTGTTTCTTCTAATATTTGTGACTCTTCAAAAGTGTGGGGGGATTTAGAGTGTAATGCAAACATTGGAGGCAAGGTGATTAATTAGGGCTCAAGCTTCCAGCATCAAAAAGCCATCATAAAAGCACAATTAAGCAGCACACAGTAAATTGAACCACTGACACGTTAAATTCCCATGGACAGGCTCACAGGAGCAGTGCGAGATGCTTGGCAACAAACAACATGTATGACTGTTTTTTGTGTACTTTTTTGGAAATCATTTCATTTCAAAAAAAAAATTTAAGAATAAAAACAGCACATGCTTCCTGTCTGGAGGGATTCTATGTACTGCTACGCTATGATTGCATTACTGTGAACTCATGAGTGAAGAATGTAGTATGAGTCTCGTAAAATAGAGTAATGACTTTCTTCCATCATGTTTTATCTATTTACTCCTACCCCCAAACCCACCAACCTTGTCTTTTAATTTCTTGCTGTAGTCATCAAGCAGGTTACTGCTGTGCTCTCCTGGCTACACTGTGCCTGTTGAGCGTTTTTTTCCCCTGCTTGGCCCAATCATTTGCTTGACGCTTACATCTTCTGTGAAATTGTACCTGTCACATGCCGGTGTGCAGGTTGACAAAATACGAGCGCAGAAAATCAGACACATGCACATTTTGGCATCAGAGGTTCAGGCTCCCCTCCATCACTTGTTTTCCCACTTCTCAATTCCTCACTGCTCTGCTTTCAGCAAAAAAAAGAGGAGAGCTTTGTCCAGAGATGTTATTTGAAATCCATCTGCAAACACTGACTTTTTAATCACGCTCCTCTTTTTGGGGCACTCTTAATCAATCTTCTCCTAGAGTGACTGTGGAGCATGGGAGGGGGAGTGAACAAGACAACTGTCACAGTGATGTGGACGATGAATGAAAGCTAAGAGAGTAAAAAGAGGTCCCCTTATTACATGCTGCCGATTGTCAGCTCTATTAGAAAGACCAAATGACCCTCATCAAACCGTCCCTCCAACAGACGTAATTGGGTTTTTCACAGGGAAAATTTCTTGGGACTTAAATTGCATTTCTTCCCCTGGCACTGGCCCCATCAGCACACCCAGGCAGCCTGCAGCCTTCCAGGGGATGATGGGAAATAATCCATGTTGTCACACTCTAATGGTCATGCAGCATAACTCCACGTTCGGATGGAGAGCAATAACATTCATTCTGTGGCAATGGGTGTCGCTGAACTACAGATGAAGCTAAGTATTTCAGAGTATAAAACGGATTAGGTTGTGAAATTATAAAGGAAGTAGTAAATGACCTAATGGTCATTTGGTATGACATATAGCTTTTGTCCTCTGGTAGTACCTTGAACAGAGGTGTTATTAATGACATAAATTGCTGTTATAAAAGAATATGATAATGCAAGGTAATTGCTAATACGAACAGCAAAAGGTGCTTTCAGATATAGATAAAAGAAACCAAACTAAGACAGCTGTGATTCTATTATGCTTAAGGGTGATTCAAATCCCCTTTTCTTGCTTTGAAATAAGGTGGGGTCAAAAATAAGCCAGCCAAAACATTAGGACTGGATATGAATGTAAATACTCCCCCTAAAATGGTCTTGTCATTCTTGCCACTGAGAATGCAAAGGGAGGAAAAACTACCCCAAATCCCACACTGAAATGTTTATCACAGTAGAAAGGTTTTTACCCTCTGTTTCTTGAACCAGTTCAATTCAGGTCCCATCAAATGTTGGTGCCTTGTTAAGAACTGAAGCCCACCATTTGTGGAAACCAACCATCTGTCATCGACAAAAAAGCGGTAGGAAGGCGTAGTAGTAAGACGGTTCGAAGGTTTTTCAGATTACAACATTACCAGGTAATTTTATACAGACAAAGCCAAAGTGTCAGGGTGAGTTTTCTGTTCAGTTCTCCAGGTGGCCACGGGGGGTCACCACTGCTCTCTTCCAGGCTGGAGCTCCGTCCTGCCCAGGTGCTTCTGGTTGGCGCTGATCAGCTGAGCCAATATAAGAGGGGTGGTGGATCAGCTACTCGTCGCCTGAGTGTTTGTTACCATCGGTAAACTCCTTGTCTCAGTGCCACTCTAGTTCCTAGTGCTTCCTCGTAGTTCTAGTCGTTTTTCCAACTTTTCCCCGTAGTAGAAGTTTCCTATGTCGATGTATTTTGACCCAAGCCATGTTCCTGTTTTTGTACCTCGCGATTTTTCCCTCACCTCTAACAGCACTTGAGTCTCACCTCAGGCTGTACTCACTTCTCCATCTCCAACTCCTCCAAGATTCTCTCCGGTAATCATCCTATCAGTTGATCTCCACTCCTCTTGGCTCTGCTCGATCTGCCTGCTCCAGCGTGCCTCAACAGCTGTTCAAACCCCCCGGACCACATCACATTTAATGTGGGTCAGAAGTTTAAACCCCGACATGACACAAAGAAGGATTTCACAGCATCTTCCAAAGAGGTAAATCCCAAAACTAAGTTTAAAGGACACTGCTTAATGTATAATCTCAGCTTTGTTTTAAAAATTCTGCAGTGTTTAAGCTAGAGGTTGCTTAGGTTTAAGTTATGAAAAAAGAAAAAAAACTGCTTCAAACAGGTATTTAAACAATCTACAGACCTTTGAGGAAAGGGATCAACAACCTGATCTCCTACTTAAACATCTCCTTTAAAAAAAGATGTTTATGTAATGTTTATTGGTAAGTAAGCCAAATACATTTTTCGCCTTAGCACTGTCATAGCATACACCCTAACTAAAACACTTTTATTGCCATGACTCCCCAAACCAACACCAGCCCCCAACCCCCGCGCTTTTTTCCTTGAATAAACCTTTTAACTACTATCTAACCACATTGACATATTTGTTTATGTAAGCTCCCCTGACCCAGAGAAAAGTTGGGTCTTAACACTAAGATTTATATCTCGAAAGCAAAAAAAAAAATGTGTACCTCAGTGAGAAGGGATGGAAGGGATATTATCAGCTATGTTTCTATATATCCATGTCGGTACAGGCACGGACGCACGGACGCACGCACGCACACGAACGCACGCACACACACACATACACACACACACATCACCACCATGTGTGGCAGGGTTTATTGACAAGGTGTTAAAACAAGATAAAGACAAACCCTTAATAGTTGATAAATCAGTCATGCCCAGTGAACCTGTCTCTTGCATTCTCCTTCTCTTATCAGTGTTTCGTCTCTGCCTCCTATCATGATGTTTAGAAGACAGAGATGATCGCCATGCCTGATGTTTGCTCTTCTCTCCGTTAGCTTGCCTTTGAAATGCAAAATTTGCCCCCTGCCTGCCCGCCATCCCACTCGACCCACTAAACACCGGTTGCACAGCTTGCACCTAATCTCCATCACACTGTGTGTCTTTTAAAAGTGGCCAAACACAGCAGAGCCTTCCACACAAAGGGAGAGCGAAACCTCGGCCTGAACATCTGCTTGTCTGTCAGCCTGCCAATTAACATGTTAAAGAAACCCGGGACATCCACATTCGTCTCCCTCCGACGCTTAATTAAAGCCCATTGCCATCTTCAAAGTAGAGTCAACAGGATCAAGACCACAGATTGTCCATCCAGTAAACAAAGACAGCAGCTTCACTAGCATGAGGTGCTTCAAGCAAATTAGTTCTACAGTACAAAACTACCTTAGCGTGACTCAAATTACGCAAATATGTGACTGGTTTAACCTGTAATATGTAGAATAATTAGCATCCACACTCATTCTGTTTTAAGAGAAAAACATTAATGTTATTTAGCAGAAATGGATAAGAAAGTAATGTGAAACATTATTGTTAAGTAAACATTTCTCAAAAGTTGGTGTTACAAAAACAGTTGGTACATCAGTAAGAATGACTACTGTCCTTATTTCAACCCTTCTGATACAATAAGATGTTTTTTTGGATTCGAAGCTCCTGGTATGGAAGGAAAGTGAATAAATTATTCTTTATGGTCTATGAAGCACAGCTGTTAAACCCTTTAACATTCAGTGAACAAGTTTTTCTTGGTAAATAGTTTCTGTATAACAATTAATAACTAACATTTCTGAAAATGTTTTTTTGAAATGTTCCGAGGCATTTCCAGTCAGACGTTAGATTTTATATGTCTAGGATATCTAGTCCTCTGGAGATTTGGAGGTTTTAAATAAAACATACTCATGGTAGAATGATGAACATGAAACTGTTGGGAAAAGGCTTTAAAAACTTCCAGACTTTCAGCAGAAATTAGTTTCCTGCTGATATCGCCCTCTTGTAAGATGCACCTGTATGGTCCAGACCAACTGACAAAACTCCACCTTTTATAGAAATGGCAAAATCTGACAATCTAGCAGAACTTGGTTGCTGCTTTTCTTTTTTACATCCTATCAAGCAACAGGCGTAGACAGTTTCTTCTGCACACATCTTCTCCATTTTGGCTTAATTATTGTTTTTTATTTAATGAAAGATTATAATGTTTTATAATGTTTTTTCAGTAGATTTCAGGTAAGATTGACACTTTATGCACTACCAAAAAATTTATTATTTTGTTTTACATTCTAATTTGGCACCTTTCATAACCGATCTGTGTACTCCAAAGAATAGAAATACTTAGAGCTAGGTCTTAAGCTTTTAAGTACCTAAGTTGTGGTGTGAAATCAAACATGAAGGCTTCAGAGTTGTGGTTCTGTGATTTAGACACATCCACTTTTCTGCTCTGTCTTGACGTGACTCAGTCTTTAGTCCAGTGATGTGAGACAGAAACCTGCCAACCGTTTAGATCCAAGCCAAAAAACTTTAGCTAAATCCAAGATTTGACAGACAGGAAAGACAGGAGACATCCACGGTAAAAGCTAAAGAAGTTTTTTACGCTTTCATACCATCTTTCTGCTTTTAGATTGTCACCTGTGACAAAAAAGGTCACAAGATGTCCTTTTTATATCACTTGTTGAAACAGATACTGTGTGTGTTTGATATCATAATAAGCTTGTCCTACAGGGCTAGATGTTGTCACTATTCTGCAGAGCACAATATTTATTACCCTGTTTTCCCCACAAGATCATTTTTCTTTCTGTTTATTTTTCTCCAACTCTGCCTTATATCTGTAGTAAGTTCAGTAGTGGGAGATATTATTCTCTGTAAGCACAAAAAAATGCCTGCAGGGAGGTTTCCTCTCTTTTTTATGTATTCCTAAAATTATGTATGATGGACAGATTTATGAAATACAACTACACAGAAAAGGGATGCATACTAATGTGAATAATACAAACAGGCAATATAATACTTGAAACATGTAACTATTAAAATTAAAGCAAATTTAGCAAGCCTAGCTTTGGCATCTCTAATTTACCCTAGATAAGAATCAATTTATTGTCATTGCCACTAAAAACAGGGTAAAAGACTAGGAAATTTTTCTGAAATAATAATGCAGGTAAATAAAACAGCTGTAAAACAGCTGTAATGTCAAATACAGTGAGATAGATGTACATCAACTGTAAGAGCATTACCAAGACAATACTTTCTTAATAAAGCAAAAAACAAGAAAGTTTGATCCATTTCATCTTAGAAAAAGTTCAAATATTCCGAACAAAACTCAGCTACAATGTTGAGCTTCCTGACTCTTGAGTTTAAGTTTCAAACATGGGTGCCATGTATAAAAAATGTGCTGGCAGCTGGACCAATAACCTATTTGTGTTTTAACCAGCTTGAAGTTCAATATGGAATCAAGAATCAAGAATCAGTTTTTTTATATAGCGCCAATTTAAACAGATGTCGTCTCAAGGCACTTTACAAGAAAATCAATTAAAATAACTTAAACAAATCAATTTGAAAAAGTTTCCAATCTAAGGAACCCCAGCAGATTGCATCAAGTCATTGACTTGCAGCATTCAAGTCATTGCAGTTGAAGAAGGGTCTTACAACAAAGGTTTCCTTTGATATTCATTGTTTGATGTCTCTCAGATGAATGAGAGAACACTATTGTTGCACAGGGCAACTGATTAAATCCTCCGGCTCCTAAAAGCAAACAAGCAAAGATAAAGAAGGAAAAAAAAAGACTGAAGTCACTTTCGTTTCCCTACAAATTTCTTCCATTTGCAATTCTCTTTCAGTGTCCTCATTATTGTACAACCAAGCCGTTCTTAATATTTTGGGTGTTGTGACTGACAGATGAAGCGATGGTTCTGAAGATGATAAGTTTCTTTTTTTTCTGTCT
>JAVLVB010000145.1:276391-293891 GCA_032876305.1 Orestias chungarensis | reverse complement strand
TTTTTTTTGAGTAACTCTGATCCTATTCTTTTTATGATCCATATCTCATGATTCGATGTGAGAATGGGAATGCCGACAGTTTTATAAATTTAGAGCTTAGCTTTTTTGGCTGAGCTCCTTACTCACTATGACAGGCAGACCCTGCACTTCTGCAAATCTCAATACTTGTACTCCTAAGGAAAATATGGACCTCAGACCTGGAGGGACCACCTTTTTTCTGACAAAACTCATGATCTTTAGGTAGGTGACTTTGATCTGAACAACATCAAAGTCATTTGTAGACATGGTGTAAAGCATAAATGTGAAAACCTTTACTTAATTCATTAATGACAAGTTCAGGAATTATTTGCTAAAACATAATGCAGGTCCTTAATACCATATCAAACATGTAACTCAGGTTAATGTTTCCCAATCATTAATGCTAAAAAAAGGTTTTGCATGATATTGTCCATACTGACTATGACTATTTATTCTACTTATAATTATCATTCAACGTTTCCCTTTAATGTTGGAAAAACACTGTGGAATAAAAGACAATACCCATTTCCTTCGTTACCTCTTGTATGTTGACTACTCAGACCAACATAGCCAGCAAAACTGTTCTCAAGTCAGATTGTTCAGTAGACCCTCACTTCATGGTAACATCCTACCTTGCACAACATCATCATTTGTCTTCAAAAGCAAATTTCAAACCTTTAAACCTTTTGTCTGACAGTTGTTGTTGTTCAGGGCATAATTTTACAACAAACTGGATTCAAATCATTTTTAAAGAAAAAAAAAAAAGCTTTGTGGAATTTAAAGAGCAATGCATATAAAAATGAACAATCATTCTGTTTTTCTGCTCTGCGCATCAGAAGTAAAATCATAACATGAGCATGTGTTTTTGAAAAATATTTACTTGAAGTGAAAAATTAATAAGCTATTATGTATGTGATTTTGGCTTTGGAGAAACCAAAGGCGGATATTGAGTAAAATGCTAAAAGTAACAGTTCAAAACTGAAACCATGACATATAGTTTAGAGCAATGGTAGATCTGCACCTTTTTGAAGAGCAAAAGTTTTGGCCCAGAAGTCTGCAATCAAAGTTTATTAAATGCTATTTTCACACAACTCAAAGTGCATCATGATAGATGCTGGACATCAAACAAAAGAATATAGAACTGCAATACTCACTAAAACTCTTTTTTTCTGGAAAATAAGACTAGACCTGATTTCTAAACAACACTATGTAATGCATAGATTAATAGACATTTAAATGTAATTCAGTATAGTTTTAGTGAATTTAATTTCCTTCATTAACATACATTTGTGATTTTTTTCAAAATGTCTTTTAGTAAGAAAGAGTGATGCAATAACTGAATTTAACATGTACGTGAAGGTTTAAAAACTCCACTTAGGAACATAATGTTTTTTAAAATAATTTCAAATGGCGCTAAAAAAGACCTTTGTTTCAACATACTACTGTGTTTGTACCAACTGTCATGGGAGCAAGTTGTCAGTTTGTCATCTTGAGTTTGGTAGATGCCAACATATTCCCTTTAATTGTCTTGTTCAAGGACAATACAATCAATGTTTTGAAACAAATGCTGACAGACTATCAAACTACGCACATATGTCAATAAAAGAACGTTTTGATACTGGGGCTCATAAGTCTCTAGATTGTTTTTCCTAGTAAAACGTTTACAAAATGGATGCTGCTGTACACATTCAGAAACAAGAGTAATATCAATAATGTATTAAACCCACATTGTCGTAGGGTTGAACGGTAAAGGGACTATAAATATAAATTAACAATGAAACTGCACCCACTAGAAAAACAGACTGCATGTGGCAAAAACATAAACCAAATCAAATGTAAGAGTCAGTAAATGTGAGTATTATTAATGTAGATTAAAACAAAGGTCAACATAAGCTAGAATGGCCGAAATTGTTAAAGTTAAAGAGATATGATGCTTTAAATGTTTCTAATGGAGATGAAAAACAGCAGAAAACATAAATACAGTATATTCAGACTTACTTTCAGGAGTTTTTAGTTAAACACAAATCTTTTGTTAATTTACACAGAGGCTGACTACATATCCAAAGTGTAAAACAAAATAATAATCTAATGCAAGCTTGTGAGTTTAGTACGCATGGATTTTCAGATTTATAAACACTTACATGGACAAAAAGTTCAGAGATCCTGATATTGGATGTCAGACTGTAATCCAGTTTATATTCCATCTCTGTCAGCTTGATACTTGACTTGTCTCTACAAGTCTTTTTTTAAATCTTGAACTCATTTCACCTAACATCAGTTAAACCAGAACTTAGTGATTCTGATGTGAATTTGGGTCAAGAGGATGCACTGATGGGTTGGATGTGATCAGTGAAAGCCCAGAGGAGGAACTTTCACCAGATACGTAACTGGTGCAAAGCAACTGGAAACTCTTGGGTGTTATTAAAGTTAGCCACTATTTTGTGGGATGTCCAGGTTCTAAAAGAGTATCCAACGACTCTGCTCCAAATTGTAGAAAGGTATTTAGCTTTTGAATTATTACTTTTCAAGTGCTTTACAACTGTAACTTATAAGATTAAATAATAATAATAAACTATTGTTTGTATTGTTTAAAACAAAATTGTCCATTATTATTCAGAGCTAGTCCGTAAATCTCATTCATCCAACAGATGGGAGGTCCAAAAACTACAGACCGTTGCACAGATCAAATTTCATTATGACAAGACAAAATCTGTACATTTCCACGTAGTTCCCACTTTGATTTGTGGAGATTTTCATACAAACAAAATTTGGGCATGAAAAATGGTGAAAGCACTAACCAGGGCTTGAACTATTGATCCTGCCTAAACAAAACATACTCAACACAGAAATTCTTGAAAACCCAAGTAGTAACGTGTTTGACACACATCAATTTCACCTGCTAACGATGAAAATCTGTCATTTAATTTGTCTGAGAGTCAAGCACAAATGGACAAGGTTAATGTTGCCAGTTATCCTTGATGTGTTTCTATAGGAGTCATTGATGCTGCATCCTACTCATAGTTTCTGCATGGCTCATGCTTTTAGACTCTCAGGCTGCTGGATAAACTTGAAACAAACCATCCGAGACCGACAGAGTTTGACCTTACATCTAAGAATAACAGAGAGGTCCTCAGCAACGGTCTCTTACTGAAGGAGAATCGATCAAGTGAAACACTCCAGTAAACAAATCTGTTTTTGTAATTGATTTATTAAAATGTTTTTAAATAGGCATTGAGAAGTTTAGAATATTTTAAAGGTTAAAATTACTCACATTGGAAAGAAAAACTGAGCTTAAACTTAAAAAAAAGGGCTCATCTCTTTCCATCATGTTAAAACAATTTCAATCTAAAACACTTCAAAGCAGTTTATACTGTGAGAACATTCAAAACCGTTGAATCGCTCTCTCATCGCACTAAATATCTTGCACTGCTTGATTCAGATGAAACGTCGCCGGTGATAGACTTAACATGACACAATTGACGGTGTAAACAGCAAAAGAGTTCTGTGTCAAAACGCTGCATTTTAAATGTCACGAGCAAGGAATGCAATGGCATTTTATTTTAGCATGAAAGAGATATGGATTCCTCTTATCTTTGCTGCTACTGCACATCAGTAGCAGCAAAGGGATGAGGGATGTTTGCTGCTGCAACAAGTCCCAGAATAAATGTCTAACGGGTTGAGTGGCTCATATTCATTCAGCCACCCAGGAAGGACATCCACACACAAGTCCATTTGTGGAAGCTGTTGGGGTACGACAAGAAGGGAGCATCATAATCAGACGGTGGGCACGTCTGTCCATCCATCAGCTCCCTAACAAACTGGTAGCTTAGCACCCTCTGCGTCTCCGAGCGTCACACCACCACAGAGGAATCCGCTGTCAACACTCCCAGCCTTGACAGCTTTGTTATACGTGTGAACACTCTTAAAAGCAATCTCTTTCTGTCCCCTGACGCCGTCAGGAGTCAACAAATAACCCAACCAACGTCAAACACATGAGATAGTTTCGATTTATCAGGCCGAGCTAGCCACAGCTCTTCTGATCTGCCCTGCAACTGTCCTGATAAGGTTTAAGAGGGTCATAATTTCATGTGTTGTTTTAATGCTGCGGGTTTATTTTTATTTATTTATATATTTTTTAAACAGGGTAGTTTGGATTGCTGCTTTTAAATAGAAAAACTATTAAAGTTAAACAATTTATTTCAGCTTATAGAAATTTGTCAGAAACAGCAGCGGTGGAGAACAATTTGTTTATTTATTTATTTTGATAGATGTGTGGAAGATCATCATTATTCACAAGGACCTTTCACGATTTGATGGAGGGACAAAATAAACTCAGCTTAAAAAGAATCGCTCCGAATATTCTTCTGTGCTGCTTTAACTTCTATTAACAAATGTCCAGCCATTGAGGAAATTAGTAATAATAATTAAAAAAATACACTACATTAACATTAATGGACTTTCCATTATCAGGAATTGAAAGCACATGTGATTCATACTTGAGCAAACTGAAATATTTATAAATACTACTCAACATTTAGAAATATTTCTAATGTTAATTATTTTTCTAGCCTCTGTGTTCCCAAAAGAGTGGAAAAAAAGGGAAAACGAAAACACAGCATGTTTAAAAGCGCCTTAAGTGAATATTCGTGGATAAAACTTTTCCCCATACATGGCAAAGTTTCAGGGCATGTGGACACTTGAAGTTTCTCCCTGAGAGAAACTAATGTAGCACTCAGTAGAGTTTGCAGACTTCACACGTTTATGAAGAGGCAAATAAGATGTGAGCGGGGTTGAAAAATGAGAAGGATGAGCTGCCTGGATACGCTGTCACAGACACAGTCGCTGTGGGACATCAGATCTCTCTTTGGACACACCGAAAGTCGTTCGCCCCATCTGGACAAATGAAACGGCTTATTTAGAAGCAAAACCGAAAGGTCAGCTTTACAAATTGAAGCCTGTCAGCACTGCGCCCTACAGACTGGGGGTCATGATATTATAACCATGCCAACTTGCCCAGAGGTGAAAACTCCCGCCATCGTCCTCTCAGGCTCAAATGTGTTAAAATGTTTCATTAGAGGTTTGGAACATTAAAAATTCAAGCTTATCTCAGCATTAATTGGAAGCAGAGCAGGTAACTTGAAATCAAGCCTTGGTTATGGAAACACTTATTTTTGACATGGAGTTCTCTTAATTGCAAAAATGTTCCAACACTACATTGACAATTCTTTTCGATTTATGTTTTTGAGAATCTTTTTATCAGATGTACTGTAGCCACAACCAAACAGTAGGCTGGTTTGATTTGATTTAATGTAGATAAGCACCAGGTTTAAATTGAACATGTTTATTAATAAAGACAAAATAAGGGTAAACAGTAATGTGATCGTTTATATTTCCAATAAAATATAAAATATGTTTTAAAGTGATTTTAAATTTTTAGTTTTTAAAGAAATTTTAATATACATGTTAAATTTTGCAAAAAATAATTATAATGTGTCATATTAATTGATCCATTTTAACAGCCTCCATGTCTACCATATTCTATGTCTGGACACTTTTTGTTGTTGTTTTGTTTTCAGCTAAAATAAAATGGTCTCTGAGATTGATCTCAAGATCTTGAGTAGTTCTCTATCCGTATTTAATGAATTGGAAAATACATTCCAATGAGGTCGATCCGTCAGATTATAACAACCTTTAGAAACAACTTTTCATTTACATCCACATTTCTGTATTAAAATATTTATTAGTTGGATGTAATTTTTGTAATGTAAAAATAATCTATTTACCTGCAAATGGAATTGTAATTAAACAACAGTAATAAAGACTGTGTGTAACCAATCTATGGGTGTTTCCCTTAGTAAACTGGCTTATTTAACTATCTAGGTTTTTAATAATGTTTTTCTCATTTTGATGACATGATCTCTATTCAAATGACAAATGGATTTATTTTGATTTCAAATAGTTTTGAGAATGCAGCTAGATTGTGGCAGAAAGGCCATGGCTAATAATTTCAACAGGTTTTCCCTACGAGTAGAGTACTTATGCCCGGTATCGGACTGATATGTCGGTATCGGTACATCCCTAATATATATATATATATATATATATATATTTATATATATATACAGTGCTGCTTGAAAGTTAGTGTACTAGTTGAGTAGTTTAGAATTACATTTTTTTAAACCATGATTTTCTTATTTTCTCAGGACCAGGCTATGTATATGAAATGTCAGGTTTATGTTCATCAATTCCATCTGGTTGTTTTGAGGGAAATGTGTGATTTGCAAGCAGACTAAATGAAACATGGAATCATGGCATCTGCAAAAGTAAATGAACCACAGCTGCACTGGTAAAGACAATCAGGTAAAAGTCTCAGGTGAAACACATGTGAGTGCTTGAGTAATCAATTAAGCAGACCGATCAAATGAGACATCCTTAAGAAAAGTTTTGAGGTGCACTGGTTAAAAGGGAGAGGAAACCAACCAAACCACTGTTGTGTCAAGGCATCAAGCTTCATCCATCCACTGTGAGAGAAATCATTTACAAATAGAGGGCACTAGGCATCACCGCAACTCTGCCCAGAAGTGACTGGCCGCGCATCACCTCCAGAGAGTTGCAGACCTCTCTGTCAGCGTCTGGGATAAATGTACATGCTTCTACAATCAGGCGAAATTTCAATAGACATGGTATTCATGGAAGAGTTGCTAGAAGGAAGCCTCTGCTCTCAAGAAAGAACAAAGCCGCCCGTTTAAACTTTGGCAGAGAGCACTTGGACAAACCAGACGATTTCTGGAAGTCCATACTCTAGACAGATGAACCCAAAGTTGAATTCTTTGGCCACAATCACAGGCGCCATGTTTGGAGGAAAGTAAACACTGCATTTAAAGAGAGGAACCTCCTCCGAACAGTTAAACATGGTTGTGGAAATGTGAAAGTCTGGGCCTGCTTTTCTGCCTCTGGACCTGGACGACTCCATATAATACAGTTATGGCTGCAAAAGGAGGTGTCACAAGGTTTACTAACTGAAAGAGTTCACTTACTTTTGCACTTGGCAGATCTTCTGTTTTTTGACAGATACAATACTTTTGTTGAATAAATAATGAAAACATTTATCTGTTTTTCTTTGTGTCCCTTATTTGGAAGATCTCCTTTACAATTTGAGATTTGGATGTTCATTTCACATGATTATTATACTTTCTCTTTAGAAAACAATGACCATGTTCAAGTGGTTCACAAACTTTCAAGCAGCACTGTATATATATATATATATATATATATATATATATATATATATACATATATATATATACATATATATACACACAATATAGAGACTTTGTCTCCATGTTGTATGTCTCCTAACATCACAACATTAAAGCCACACAAAGAGAAGGAAACAGGGGAGCTATATTAATGTCTGGCTCGCTCTGACACGGCACTGTGGCGTGCCGTCCTCATGCAAGCCAGGAGCTGCAGGAAAGGATGTGGGGCACAAAATCAATTTCTTTTGTTGCCTCATCTGCACCGGCTGCTCCTCTCAACCCGGTGAAAATTTAATTCTCCCGAGCCATGACTCTTCAAGTTAATAAAACTCCACAAAAAGTGTTTTACTATACATGACCTCACTCCATTTCAAAAGTGGGATTAGCGACCAAAAGAACTTCTTGACAATAAGCGTAAAAATATTGAATAGGTCGAGAAAACATTGTAGAGATTTTAAGTTTTATCCTCCTTTCAGACGCTTTTTGTTTAAGATCAGTTTACAGAACCTAAAAATATATTTCAGTAAAATTTGGGGTGGATTTTATAAAGCCATTTAGGAATGGAAGTTGTTCAAATGTGACATTGTGAAAGTTATCTCCCTTTTACACATTTTTATGTGACAGCACATGCTGCAGGAATGACAGCTGAGATGAAAATGAAACTGAATGCATCTAGGCAGAGGTGTAAATGAAAACCTGACAACTACATTGTAAAAGCCCAGCCCGAATTCTCCAGCAGCTACAGACGTTGTTCGACCTCTGACCCATCCACAGGGACTTCAGTGTGTCGCTGGGCTCCACGGGATGATGTGGAAAAAGATGACAGCACTCAAATGTGCTTGCCATCACATAACCAATCGACTTTCTGATGAACAGTAAAAGTGGAAAGGAATAAGAATGGACAAGGGAGATTGACGGCTAGGGATGAAGGGAAAGAGAAAGATCGCAGACTAACAGCAGAGAGTATAACTTACTGAAATAGAAATATCGTTACAAGTAAGCTGTTCCTTTTTCGTATTGATAGATTTTCAATTTACAGCTTTACAGTTTTTCATTTCCTTGAGATAAATTATATGCACACAAACGATAACTACCAATCCAATTACGTGCATGCTGGTTTAGCCGACCTGGAATTCCTGTTGCATGTATTTCTATTTTAGGTTAACCCAGAATCATTTACTCCCCTGAAAGATTTACCAAACTCTTATTCCACAAACTAATCCAGTCTTCTAAACTATAGAGGATTAATTGAAAGCCCATTAAGTGTGAGATTTTAGGGGGGGCTTTTCTTTGTTTTTGGACATCCAATGGTGAGGCAGCCAATTTTTATCTATTCAGTGAAAAAGGCCCCCATGCCTTTAAACATCGTCAATATTCTTCTAACTGATCTTTAAAAATCTCAATCTACAGTTTATCTAAGACTATAATTTACATTTCTTTCCTTAGGTGCATGATTAATGCCTCTTTAATTTAAGCCGAAATTTTGCAGGGGCATTAATTTATTTTAAAACCATTCTTGGAGCAGATTTTTCCTTGTGGGCTAATAAACAGATGCACTAATGTATTAAAGAGCTTCATAAATATATATGAAAATATATGAACAATATTTGAAATTAATTTAGAGATGAGAAATTATAGCAGAGGCTAGTCATTACAAGCTAAGCTTGACATGCTACTATTACCATTGACAATCACTGTGATGGATATGTTACAACTTTTAGCTGCCCACCAGCATAGCCGGGCCTAAAAAGTCAAGCTATTGATGCTGCTCTTGGGGATACTGTGTTTTCCCACAGTTAACAATCCACATAGCTGTGTGGACCTCTGAGGCGCAGTATGAATCAGTAATCCTCTTCTTGACCTTACACACCTCCTGCTGTTTGAACAGTCCCACATCAGAGCCACTGGTAAATGTTCGCATTAGCATTTTGGCATTTCCACTGTTTGCACATTTTGCATGATGTTATTCGTGTTGTGGAGTTGCTCGAGTGTGCACCAAGTAGAGTATAAGGGGCAGAAATCCAAGATGTCAAAAACCTCCTTAGTGGATATTCTCAACATGCTGCCTGCCCTTTTCAGAGGGTCAAAAGCTCACTTTTCATTGATCTCATTACAGTCAGTGGCATTTCATTAGCACTGATCTATCATAAAGTACCATTATCTCTCCATCAAATTTTCTGTTCTTTATAGCCTCCCAGGCCTGCAATGAATGATGGCTAGTAAAATTATGAAGCTTTGGCACTCCAACGACAGGGCAAGTGAAGAGAAGGATAAAATATAATGAAGGAGAATGGAAGATGAAGTAGACATTTTTAAAATTAGAAAAGTAAGAACTAAGAAAAACAGTGCAGTGTAGCATCATAATGTTTGGACATGTTGGTACAAATTTTCTCTCCACAATTAATGGAGTCTGCAGGAATTAAGACTTTCAATAGATCTGTACCCGGTTTTCTTTTAAACAACGCAACTTTAGGGTCTGTGTAATAAAAGTGAAACTTTCTGGATTATTGACACCTACTCCCAAGCTAAACAGTGTTTGACTGAGCTAAATTAACATCTTCTGCAACCTGAGCGCTACTCATCTTTAAGGACTTTAAGTGTGACCTGTATAGGTGCAATGGGACCTTATTGTTCTCCAACTCCAAGCTCATAAATTGCTGCACTAACAGCAGTAATTAGCTCTATTATCACAAACAGTTTCAAAGCATTAAATAATGGGTTCTATTGCTGTGATTTATTGGGCTTGATGCAAATGCTTGATGTTTAAATTAGCTGTAAATTGCCTGCTTGATGAAAGTTGGAACAATACCAGCTTGTAATTTGCAGATGAAGATTTGCCACGCCGAAAAGAGAAGATTTTATCTGAATTCATGGTTTAACTTTTGCAGGGTTTGTGTGATGCGTTGCCGAGTTGCCGCGTGTGCTGTCACAGACGGGCTGAAGAGTCACTCAGCTGCCGGCTGTCAGCTGAGTGACAGCTAATCTATGAGAGCTTCTGAAGTGTAAAGCATCAGAGCTCTGTTACCTTGTGTAACATTTGACTAAATGTCTAAGAGTTTTACGGAATAAATATTGAGACTACATTTTTCTACGTGTGTGGAACTTAACATTCTCATTGTGTTTAATATAATATTACTGGTTGGGTTTAGAAGTGGTAAAAACTGACTCACTTAAAAGAATGTGCTTTGTACTTATTTTTAATATTACAACTCTGATGGCCACACCTTTCTTTACCAGAGTGCTCATTTGTTTGGTTGGGAGAAATTTCAAAGTTTAGACCAAATTCGTTTTGTCACTTAATTATTAATTAAAATCTGTTTAATAAATTGCGTAGATGGCTGTGTGTTATTTACTGAACAGTTTGTTTTGGAATATAAATGGTAATACTTAGCCCAACAAATCATGATTTAATTATTCTATTCTAATAGAGAAATTACCTTAATTATCTGAAAATAAAAGATCCACCTAAACAGCTCCAAAACACCAGGCATTATTTTTTAAATATGCACTTTAGTGCTCAGTTGTACTTTCATTTCATTCTTATCTATATTCAATAAACAAACATTTGTAGTAGCCCCCTTGCAGCGTTAAAAAAGGACCCAGGAATGGTGTGGTTCAGGTTGCTTTTGTGGGCTGCTTTTACAATGGAAACATTCAAAAAAGTATACTGAAACACTCCACAATGATCCGTGCTGTACTGCTCTGTGGAAACAAGGCAAAAGTCAACAGCTCTTGGCACCACTTGAAGCAGAAAGGAGGTACCAGAGAAAAGGTTGATAATTAGCTACTTAGCTTTGTTTTGGGAAAACCTAGTCTGACCCAGAGAGATGGCATCCATCCCACTTTGGACAAAGCAGCTATTCTTTCTAGAAATATTGGAAAATATTTTGGCCCAACCAATTATTATTATCATTATAACCAAAGACAAATGAATAAAAATAGAAACCTAAAAGGAGCAAATACTAAAAGTCCCTTTAAGATAAATACAATTATTAAATGCGGTTTATTGACCATTTCAAACGTTTTAATATGTAACTAATTTGTGATAATCCAGCTGATTTGTTTTTGTTTTCACATGAACATGGCTTCAGCAAGAGGATTATGTCAGTATAATCGAATGACTTCCTAATTACTCAAGTTTTCACAATCTTTAGATCTCTCAGACTTATATTTTTATTCGATTTAGTGTCAAAAACTGATAAGGTCATTATAAATGTAGGCTGTAATTACATGTTGACAATGAGTCACTTAGCTTCGCTCAAACATTCCACACCCATCTTAAAGGGTTAGGTTAACCTGAGCTATAGTTGAGCTGCAATATGCTTTGGCAGTCAAGGACAGTTTGACCACTTTGCCTCAGTCTGCTACTTTCTTATTTTATTCAGACTGCATTAGATATTGCTCCATCGAATTATATTTTTATCTTTTCTATGAAGGTTTTTCTTTTAAATAGAAGTTTCATGGAAGCTTCCTGTTGGGGGTCATCAGCTGAGATTGTGCTGCCATTAACTCAACGTTTTTAATTAACTATTAACTTTTAATGTTTACTCAGAAAGTAGACCTACATGAGTTCCTCTGCTTCTTTAACTGTTTTCTCAAACCACTAGTTGGTCGTGGGAAATGGCCACTTGTGCTGAGCTAGGTTCTGCTGAAGGTTTATGTCTCCACTGGCACTACATGCATGCTCAGAAAGAGGGATTTATTTAGGTCTATGACACAACTCAATTTATTGTACCCTGTTGGCGTGCTGGTCTAACAGGAGTGAATGCTGGAAGTCAATGGCTTCATCCAATCTGCTGGGTTTCCCTAGATAGAAAACCTTGTAAGCCATACTAAAGAAACAAACTGGCTTGGTTAATTGTTTGATTACTAGGATTAACTGGAATTTATGTATGATAGGATTAAAATTAATTATCTTGTAGTTCACTTGAGTTAACATGGGTTTTGAATCAGTGCTATATATAAAAAAAACTGAATTGAATTGATAACTGATCAGCAGGGTTAAGCTTTGCAACCGCTAACCATGATGTATTAGTCGGAAAACCCTGTTCCTCCTGTGTAACTAGTTAGATTAATTTGTATCTTATTACATCGAATTTGCTCAACTGAGTTTTTTTTAATCTATAACTTTTGAAAGGATTTTAATCAAGCCGAAGATTACATCTACTTTAGTTACCTAGCAACAAAGAAACTAGCCTCTAATTCCTGTCTTAATTGTTATTTTTATGTATTAATAAATCATAGAGGGGAACAAATAAAACCTATTCCAAAGGCTGAATAGATATATTAAAAGACCATTCAAAGGCAACGTATTTTTAAGTGAGTTGGATTTACCTGACATAGTTGTTAATAATAGCTAACACACAAACCGCTTTACACTGATGCCACATTTACCCATTCAATCTCACATATTCATCAAGTGCCTTGCCCAGGGTCACATTGGCATGACAAGATGCAGCTGAAATTCGACCTTCAGCCTTTGAATTGCAAGTCCACTACTCTACCCACTGTACCACCCAATGTAATATTAATCAACAATACATTATCTTTAAGAAACTCCAAATAATTTTGCAACAAAAAGTTCTACATTTGTACTTACTTATGACTTGTTTTTACCCAAATATGTACTCTGGATTCAGTGGTTTATATTGGTTTAACATAATTATTGTTAATTGCATTATTTTTGAATACAGCCAAACTGCAACAACATTTTTAAAGTGATTTAATGTACTAAATACAATCAAACAAACTAATCATCTGAATGTCATTAGGCTGATTAATGCTATTGCATATTTTTTCTTTACCGTTATAAAAATAATTGTTTCACAGAGAAGAAAAGCTAGTTAATAAAAAAACAACTAATCGATACTGTGAAAACTCAGTTCTATTTTTTCAGCTAAATCATACTTAAGCAATTTAGTTGTCCCAGGTTGGAAATTGCAGAATCCTGATGTTTTCCCACCTCTAGCAAAGCAAGGGAAGATGTTAGAAATCATTTGGTGATTAGCTTTCACATATCTATGTGTAGTTACAGATGAGGCTGTTGTATCTAACCAATTTTTTTCCATATTAGTATCAGTTGCTGAGTGTGAGCCAACAACAGGGAAAACAAATGATGGAACAGATGGAAAATACATTCCCTACCTGGAGATTATCATTAGGTAAGGCTTTGGGAGGTACTGTACTTCTCTTGACAGGTATAAATAAAATATTCTAAGACTAATGGAAATATGAGATTGTGCAAATTAATTATTTACTTATTAATTTTAAACTTAATAAGCATTTAATATCAAATGCAAAATAAATACCACTTTTAACCTTAAACTTTTAAGTTTCTAAATATTTTTTTCAACTGTGAGCTGTGAGAACAATAAAGCTAAATTTCCCTCACAAATTCTGTTATCTTGTGTACTGTGAAGCATAACCTATTGAAACCAAAGGCTCCAAAGCATATCAGGGCTGAAAAGATAAGCTTTTTCTGAGGCCGATGTTACAGTCAGCTCAAAAATAGGTTTATATGTTAAAGCTGATTTTCTTTGTAGTATAACCAACAAAGTTCAAAACAAGACCTGTTACACCACGGCTCGAAGACAACAAATGATAACTCACCTCTTCAAAGCAACAAGGCTAAACTTTATTCTTTTAAAGTGATCTTGATAAATCCATTATATGCTATGTTAAGACCCATATAAGAGACAAAAAAAACATTTGTTATTTATCCAGTGTGATGCACAGCGGGCTTTGTATTTTATATCAACACATTCAGTTGGGAAGGGCAGAAGAGTCCTTTCTGATAAATAAAGGCTGGGGTAAAATGAAAAGCCACGATTGGCTACGATTAAGTCAACTCACACTAGCTACTTCACCTCAGAATCTTCAGGATTTACTGTTATAAAATGGGAATACATCTGTAAGGGTTTTGCATCTGATCCAGACAACAACAAAAAAAACACAGCATGTTGGTATTTACACAAAATGTATGCCATTATCTATTAATTCTTTCTAAAAAAAACAGAAAACACTTAATTATTCCTGTTGTTAGTTGCTGTATTTTAAAAGGGAGTTGCATTAAACAGTGTTGCCCTATGGTCACAGAGTCAAGTCAATGGATATGCATGTTTTTCACAACAATACCAACTTTTGAACAAAAAACAGTTAGTTATAGTGTACATGTGTGAGTTTTAACAGTACATGCAAGCATCACTGCATAAGAACAAACAAATAGACCATAGAGCTACACAATTTCACATTTTTACTCTTGGTTTCAACAGTGCCAATGCTGATGCAGCCAGGTAATCACATATTTTCCAGCCCCTGTGGGTTGTTAAATTTAGATGGAAAATGAAAGAGAAAAAGCACCAAGAGGAGTGATGATAGCAGCCTGAGTAGATGGAAACAGTGTTTACAAAGCCCTCTGCAAGATTCTGGACCCCTACACAGAGATACCCATGCATGCTACTGTACCTGTGTAATTGTTATTACGAACCACCCTCATCGTTTTAATAAAATCTATTATAAATACAGCTAAAATCTGAAGGTAACTTGCTCTGAATACAGAAAACGCCTACTTTTTTCCTCACTCTCTGAAATAAAATACCAAACTTCTTTTTTAGGACGCTGCCTTTCCCATAAGCTTTAATTCCCCATGCCGACACAGAAACCAAAAAAAGCCAGACTGCAGTTTGCAAATGCACACATAGTCAAACATCTTTACTATTGGAGACCTGGCTTGTGGAGTGATAAATCTGGTGTGTATAGGCTTAGCAACACCAACTAAAGTACAGGATGGGCTGCATCATATTGTTGGCCTATCTGCTCCAGGATCAACTACCAAGATATATCAAGAGCAGGAAAAGTCCATCCATTCATCCTGTTCCATATATCTGGAGGTAAGCCCAGATATCCCTCTATGTACCAACACATAAAAAAAACGTAACATATTTGAACTCTACCCCAGGTTCTCCTTCCATTGGCATGTGCTTAAAACGTGTACCATGTATATCCAAGAGACCAAAAATATGATTGGAATTCAAAATTTGCATGCAGAAAACTTGCAAGACAATGTTCTAAAGTTCTACCAAATAGCAAACACTGACAAACGCAAATATTTTAATGACCACTGTGATTAGATAAACTCTTTAGCTCTATTTACAGAAAAAAAGAAAGAAAAAAACACCCACCAAGCAGATATGCAATCCACCTAGGTGATGCACCACAGCAAATATAAGAACAAGTCAGAAGAGCACAAATGATGAAAAACACAAAAAAGCTTCAATCTCTTTTACCAAAGTATAGTTTTGTTCATTAATACAGAACACAATGGTTTTTAACATCGCTGTTGTTTTAAAATTATAAACGTGATTGTTTTCAGAATATTTATGTGTCACTTTAAGGTTTGCTGGACACTCATTGGTGCTTAAAACACCAGGCTTTATTGGCTCTTCAAACCTTTTTATTAATGGTTATCGACCAGTAATACGAAGGATCCCAGTCATGGACTGAGGTTTTACTGGCACGCTACAAAAGATAAGATAATTCTCCACATTGTGCAGGGAAGTACAAGACGAGGATTGATATTTGAGAAGCATACTTTTATTGTTTTTAGAAGACTGTTATGATAGCATATCACCTGTGTATCTGATTGGAGAAATTTGTTGTTTTTTTATTTGCCAATTTTTTTTTCATTATCATTTCGAAAGTTCCAACATTTAAAGTACCATTTTTTCAATATTTTTTTTATTTTTGCAATTGACTATGAATTTGAAAGCTTAGAACCAACTCTTTCAAAATCTGCAAATAAATACAAAACCCACCGAGGGCAACTTGTTCCTGACTTTATCATGGCTACTCACATATGGTTTGTGAAGGTTAATTGAATTTAAATAAAAAAGCTTTGGCGTGATTGAAACAGTAAAATAAGCCAGACAGTAAACAAGAACCCAGACAATGAACTGGGGACAGTTCTATTGTTTCTCATATAATTAGAAATAAAAAACCTAATTAAAGATAAACTTTTGGCAATGAAGAGCTGCATACATGTTTGCTTCTGTTGAAATGGAAATAAATAGCTTGCAAGGATAATAGCATTGTGCAGATTACAACATGACTGCATAGCAATCTGTGGAAATATATAGAAACTGAATGGAACGTTATCTGTAATGAAAGTTTTACATAATTTCCTTCAACAGTCAATTTTATCAATTCTTGATAAATTCTTCATAAATTTATTAAATAAAATAGACAAAATTTAAATAACTTAAAGTGGCAGGTTGTACTTTTTATATGTCAGAAAGAAGTAGAAGGAATGAGATCAGTAATAAAAGGAGTAATTTACTCACTGGAAGAGTGAAGTCAGTGTGAACCAGAATTAAGAAGTGATGTTGGGAATGAAATTGGAATGGGACTGAGCAGCAGCAAAGGGGACAGGGACTGTGGAAAGTGAGCACAAATGAAAGACATGGACACAGACAGAAAGTGAGTCCAGGGTACCAAGAGACAAACAAGACCCCCTGAACAGTGAAGCGGAAGTGTGAACAGCCCATCAACAGATGATTAGCAGATGTCACCTCACCAACTCGGTGCTGCCATGACATGTTATCTGAATGAGGCAATTAAAAAGCCTGTCACAGTGACCGCTGGGAGGAGGGTAGCATGTGTGGAATCACTTGGACACATTTAAAGCTCAGCCACAGCCGCACAGTTTTATGACTGCACCTACGTGCGCATTTCCTGAATCTATCAGAGCAATTTACGTCACTGTCAGTACTTGGTTTAGGTACCTGTCAGCTTCTTTACAAGTGGATACCATTTTCTATTCAAAATGTGACAGTGCTAAAACCAGATACTGTAGCGTGTACATCGTTTCTGGAGCTACAGGACTTTTATATTTACTATAAAACTGATCTTTAAAAGAACTGAACAAAATCTTCACCACACCAAGTGATTCCTTCCAAAACACCAACACCCATTCCCTTTCCTTGTTGGACATGTAAGACCCACAGGTTAACATCTTACACCTAATTGAGTGCCCCTTTCCATGATGTTGCATTTGCTGCTACAGGACATATGAGCAACAGACAGAGAACAATTGTACTCTTTAATAAACTTTTTTTTTACAGCAAAAAAGTCTTATTACCATAAATATAAATAAATGTTTCAATTAAAACAATCTAGAGTTTGAGCAATACATGTTATATATATATATATATATATATATATATATA
>JAVLVB010000145.1:253328-274770 GCA_032876305.1 Orestias chungarensis | reverse complement strand
GGGGGGGGGGGGGGGTTTGTGCACATATGTAAGCATTTGAAGTTGCAGTCGTACAGATTGAGCTGTAATTTCGATTCAATGGGTTTAAAACGGTATTCTTAACTTACATACCCCGGCATGTGACAAAACATACTTCCAGGCACTTACCTTTGCAGGATTCTGGGTATAATCAAGACTCAGAACCACTCACAGGGACAATAAATCAGCTTTTAACTGGGAAACACATTGAGCTCCCTCCGAATAAGCTGCAGAAAGGCAGTAGGAAGAGAAATCTTTGGGTTTCACTCCTTGACCCCATTATCCCCACAACCCTACTTTAGATAAAAAGTCTAAACAATAAAAGAAAAAGTAGATAGATAGAAGTTAAGGTACTTACTACTACAGTACCAACTTTAATTGTTTAACTGTGTACACCTGACATCTTTGTAACACAGCACAAACTAGCTTGAACCACAGTGATACTGATAACATTATACCATTTAAAACACAACTTACTATTAAAACAATTATACCCAAGAAAAGTTTTAACGTTTTGCCTAAGAGATAAGAAATTTGTTTCTTCTGATAAAAATATATTTTTCGTATCTTAGGAAAACCACAGATTACAGCGGAGCCGCTGTTCCCAGCTCGCATGCAAATCAGCTCTCAAATTATCACTTAATTTTATCATGCATCTTTAATTCATCAAAAACCGTCATGTTTGTAAAACACAAAAGTGAATGTACTTTGCTATTCAGTGTGGAAAATGCTGTCATTTACTTGGAACGATACTTCATTTTCTCAGAAAAGTGGAACAAGATCGGGCAGCAGTGGATGACGTTTACTTCCCTCTTCAGATCCTTAGGAGGCGGTGAAGCTGGAAAACCATTATTTTGCTTTTATCACCCAAGTTTACATTCACTGCAGCCTCAGTCCTCTTTGAAAACAGCCTCTGCTATCCGTTCATCTCTGACCAGATTTCAAAGCCTATCCATCTTAGACTGCAGTTTAAATGGCACTCATGCTGCAGTTCTGAGGAAAAGGATGAAAATGGAGTTCACAAGGAGAAGGACAATAAAAAAAGAAACCGCTTGCTGTGTTAATTATGCTGATGAGAGAACTGGTGCAATTTAGCTTGTGCTTGAATGGCCCCAACTCTATAAAATGTGAATTTTAGAAGTGGCTTTTCGAATCCAAACGTCTCAACGAATCCGGAATCACAGTGTGATATGTGAGCTTTGTTTGCAGAGGAGGTGGTGCGCCTGCTGATTGAAGCCTCCATATGTTAAGCATTTGTTTACTCGGTCATTAGAGGACTCTCCATTCTGTCCGACTACACATGCAAACACATAACAATCTTTTTTTGTTATCATTTACGTCCTCATGTGTAGAGGAGCCACAGGAGAAGAGAGAATCTACAGGAAATTAGGCGTGTGACAAGATAAACCCTAGCATTCATCTGATACTGTTCCCAAGCAACCAGGAAGTGCAGCACAGTGACATAAAAAAAAGAACATCTTTTAAACGCAACACAATGATATGGAGGCCCATCACACTTAACTTTAGCTCCAAGACAACCCAAGCGTTTTCTTCGCCATAATTCGTAGAAGTAAGATTATCTATCTAGTTTCCTTTGGCAGAGACTGGCTGTCGAGTCGATATTTTGCTATCACTGCACAACACTGCCGGGAAGATGCACCTAACAAACTATGTGTTTTTATGGGTTTCAGCCTCACCGTGACGAGATAAAGTGTTATTAAAGTAGTTGCTCCAACCAAGAGAGTCCCGAAGGAACTCAAACATAATGTTAAACAAAGGCAGCTCATTTCTAACTTCAATGAGATAATAAAACTGTCAAAATTGTATTGCTTCTTTCAGCAATAAATGTAAAGGATCAAATGTTATTAGTAGGTGATTACAATGGTTACAGTGCTGTCTTCCTTTGTCAGCCATTGTATCCTATTGATTGTCTTTACAACAACATTTTTGTATAATCTTTTTTATCACTTATATTGACTCTGTTTTAATAGTAGTAAAATAAAACTCAAAATAAAGGCAACTTCTCCCAGCAATTTGTGTTTAAGTCAACAATACATTATCTCCAGTACCTGTACCTTTAATAATTTTACTTAAACACATTACTGAATTGTAAACACTATAGCTGCTAATGAAGGTTAAAGTACTCCAGACTACACTTAAACCAGATAAAAAAAACAGAAACACTTTATTTAACACTTGATTTAAGGCGCTGTGAGTTTCATTTATTAGTGTTGTGGTTTTGGTTGCTGTGACACTTCTGGGCCACAGTACAGATGTTATTGGAGAACCACCCATCCATAACAGCGGGTTAGGCAGAAAGTATGAAAAATACAGAAAACCGAGTGAAGGCACGCATGGAGTACGTCTTAGGTCGGGGACAGTGAAGGGTTAGTGTCTTCTAAAATGGTAACATTTTTAAATAAATGTACACAGAAACCGTAAACTAAAGCAAAATCTGTGAACACGAAGAAAAAAAAAATTATCTGGTCTTTACTGAGAAAGATTAGAAGTTTAATATTCATAATATTACTTAGCTAACTATCACACCTGACATTTAATCTAGTTGGTTTGTCAACTGTACATTAAATAAATAAAAAACAGCCATTCATAACAGACTTTCATACTTGTATGCATGAGAAATTAGAAGGATCCATCAAAAACAGGCAGGGTAGAAGGTAGAGGATAAGTGCAGACTGGCTGTGCTTCTTCTTTCAGCCAGGGAAAACAGAGCCTTCTGCAGTAACACTGTCCAGCATCTTATTATGAAGATACTAATCTAGAGTTGCATAATATATCAAATTGCTCTTATCACCCAACCATCAGTGTGTAAAATATCACCATCGCAAATGACTGCTTGGACTATTTGGTAGCGTATTATAATTAAAGTGATAGGCCCGCCGCAATAATTATACTACAGTTAGTGTCGTTCATCTGTCATGCATTGACTTTATTTATGGCTAGCAGGATAGACTCTTAATTGGTCATACTTCTTTCCCAGGATGCAGCTCTTTAGTGGCCAAGATGCTAAAGCTCATAGGTACACATTGTGTAATAGAAAATAAATAAAGTGGCTATAAAATGTACTGAATTATCTCTGTGAGAAATTATTAAAGTTAAGTGAGTTTGTGAGAAAAGACCAAATAGTTAATGCTATACAAACCCAACTAGTGTTACTATTAAACTTTTAAAAAATGCTTCATGACAACATACTTTACTTTAAGACTGCGTCCTTTCTAAAATATTCAGATCATAACAATACACATAGATTATTCCAGTTTTAAATTAAAAATAAAATTGTATACTGTATTTTACGGACTATAACACGCACTTAGAAGCCTTAAATGTCCTAAATCCAGTGTGCCGTATGTGAGTTCCAAAATCCTTTGGTAAGCGCTCCGTTTGATTGACTGTCGGACCATTTCTATGGTGTGATTTTTGTGCAACCAAGTTGAACATGCAGTGATACTCATTCTACAGCTGTGTATTTGTTTTTGAGAAGCTGTTTTTACTGTATATGATCTATTTGAAGGAAAGGTCATTTTAAGCGTGTGTGCATGAATCTCACACAAGCTCGCACAGAGCTCCTTGGAAAATTATTATCTCTTCGCTCTGAGCTCTCAAATGAGTAACAACAGTCACAATAAAATTCACGCCATACAATGATGGGAGGAAACCAGGCATGCTTGATGGTGAAATTGCCCAGCTGTTCAATTCAGACACAGAAGATGAGGACTTTGATGCATGTGTGGGAGAAGATTGTATTGTATTGTATTGTTAAATAGCAGAATACAGTTAAAGTAAATTCAATGTTTTGCTTCCATTTTTGTTACCATTTTGTTTTTGTAGTTTGTATGTATTTAGCATGCGTCTTGTAATATAGTGCAATTAAGGTGTTAAGTACAGAAACAGACCCCGTAATTGAGATTTCTTATCCAGTGCACATTATACTGCCGAAAATACGGTATATTTCCTTATCGTATTTAATAACAGCATCCAAAAAATGTGTGCTCTAGTCCTACTCGCAGTTCTGTTAAAAAAAAAAAAACAACACAAACATAACATTTTGTTTAAATAAACCTTAAAATATACTTCCTGCCTGGGAGGAAACACCAATTTTGAAGATTAGCAGCTAATCTTTACAACAATTTAAGGTTTCTGAATTATCATGTTTTTTTTCTGCTTTTGTTAAATATGTATGCAAATGCAAATGACAGGTTAATGAGTGCTTTGTTAAACTACACTGGACAGTAAAGCTTTATGTCAGTTTCTGTAGGGAATAATTAAATAAGCTTATCCATTTCATATAGAAACACATCAAGAGTAGGTGTGATTCAAACTCCTTAGTGGCTTGGTTGCGTAGCAGCAAATTTTCTGTGTGTAATCTTATCCTATTCAATCTGAACTATCTCAACATGACGAAAATCATTCTTGTTACCACTTTTGCAAATAAAAGCACCTATAATCCCAACCTGAAATGATCACTGTTGTCAAAAATAGATTTTTTTTAATTACATTTAAAAACATTGTGGCTTAGAAATATATCCCATCAGAAGGATTATAAGCACACGCAGAGCACATGCACCCCATGACTCCTTGGCACTATTCACGGACTGAATGTAACCTCAATTACATACAGAGAGCAACAGAAAATTGCGCTTCATTATTTGCTTTAACATTTTGAACCAGAGAATGCTACTAGGTTTAAAGGGAGCGCAGATCATACTGTAGTTAAAAAAACCCAACCAAACAAGAACATATTTTTGGAACAACATTAGAATTTTCTACAGTATTAAACTTTGTTATGTGGCTTTTTTAAATTATTTAATAAAAGAAAATAATAGATTAAAAAATAAATCTAAAACCAGGTTTAAAGTGCCATGTTCAAGTGCAAGAGGGCCATGTGCTTAAAATGAAGATCTTAATGGTGTGATGACCAAAACTGTCCAGCGCCTGCATTAAAAGGGCTAAGCATCAAAGTATGTGAGGCAGTGCTTTTTAAAATTAAGCACAGCTCCTTTTCCTCAGCACAAACATGATAATGACCAAGACTATTACATTTATTTCTGCAAGTAATGTGATGTTAAACCTATCTTGACCACAATTAATTGCCTATGAAAACTTTGGTCTTATGATGCAGTTACATAACCCATCATATTAACCTATTCTTTTCAAGCACATTGACATAAAGCTAAGGGCAACCATTTTTCCAAATGTAGATCCGGGACGCAGGGTACGCACCATAACCCTGATTTTTCCACCCACATTCTCTGCAGTAATATTAATGAGTCATTTCACCTGTGATGACAGCTGAGGCCAAGGGTCTCTGACAAGCGTTGCTTTCTTGAATTTCACATCATCTTGGCTGGTATTTTAAAAAGTGAAAATAAAATGGTTACTAAATGAAAAAAGCTACAACTGGATGCAGGAATTGTGACATACTGCTCAGTTTGACAGCAATAGAAATTCATTTTAAAGAGTCATATTTAATAAACTTGCATATGTGTTTCGGTGGGGCTTGCTTGTCCAAATGAAAGCACATTTTGAACATAACAGCTCTTAAGCAGGTATGAAAATGTATGTATGGAAATGTTTTTAAAAAGTCTGATTTAATATTCTTCTTTTTGATTCCCTGTTTTGATAAGCTTTAAGTGAAAAATCCTCATAGGTAACACGAACGAGCTTTCGAACATCTATCTGTGTGTGATTAATCTACGACAGGTTCATACCAAAACAGCTTTTTAAAATCTTTACTTAGGAAACAGATTTTTCTTCAACAATTAAGCATTCCATACCTTACAATTGCAATTTTACAGAGCTTAAAATGTATCAAAAATGCACGGAAAGAACCATAAAAACCACTTGATTGAGGAAAGGGAAAAAACACCTAGACAAATCCCAAAACCTACAGACTTTAGAGCTTTTCTGTTGAACACTAGGACACTAGGTCTAATGACCCGAAAAATATGTCTTCATATGTGAAAAGATTTTGAGTGAACTCTTGTTTATAAACCTGCAAGTGGCTGAATGAGGCCTTTTGTGCTTGTCAGATGTTTGTCAAAACAATGCTAGAATGCCGGAGGAGATTTACACGCCAGTGGAGCTCCTGCAGCCTCTAAAGCAACCTGGAGGCCAGAGCAAGTAAACATGAAACAGACTGTGCATGAGCATTTAATATGCCACTAGATTTTGCAGCAGTATCAGAGAGAAAATCTACACCAAATCTCGTGCATCCTTTAGTCAAAAAAACATGCCAGAAGACGATCACAATAATTACAGCATCCATAAGGCTAAAAAGAAACAAAACAAAATCCCTCCGAAGGGGTAATTTTTCAAGTCACAAGGTGTCCTAGGAATGGCTGTGCCTATCATTAAATAAGAAGCAAAGTTTTTAATTTGAAAGTTAAACCAAAAGAGCAACACAGTAAGGATATATGGATTAATCTTATTTGTCAAAAGATATAGGAGGTTTCTCAATCTTTATAAGGCAATTTAAACCAAGAAAACCTTTCAATAATTTTTTTTATCTTCTGACCTTTTTACAGATTGCTTGAAAATGTTTTGGACAATTAAATTGATCAGTGTTGAAGTCCCAGTTGGAGATCCTCTCATTCGAGGGGAAGCATGCTTCTACGGTGCACTTAGCAAAAGGGCATGGGCAACTCAGAACAGATCACAAACCCGCTGGAGCTGCACAGAAGCACCAACCTTCAGTCCATCTCAGAACACAACCTAAAATCATACCTTTCCAATAAGGAAAAAAATAAAAGAGTCTCCCAAAGCTGCAATTTAAGTAGGACATTTAGATTTTTCATTTTAACATTTCCAGCCACCATTAAAGTGACAGAAGGAGCGTTTAATAAACAGTGTGATCTAAAATTGCACCCATCCAAAGCTCAGCAGCATTTATATCCGATTGAAGCCAATACTGGCTGTCATACTTAATGATGTCATTAGAACAAAATAAGTCTGAGGATGAAACGGGGCTGGGGGGGTAATACTTTCTGTACAATAAAGAAACTATAGTGACAAAATTATTAAGCTTTCAAATTCTATGCTTGCAACAAAAAATAATTTTATATATATATATATATATATATATATATATATATATATATATAGAGAGAGAGAGAGAGAACTCTTGTAATTCCAGTGTCTAGATTCAGTTTCCTGAAACCAAATGCATCTTGATCAGCATGGTGTCGAGCTCACCGTTGGGCACCATCACATTAAAAAGCCTCATGTCACTCCACATCATGTATCAGATCTTGCGCTCCACATGATGCCTCTTTGCCTATCTACACAATGTTTTCCCTCTTCTACCCATTCTTGTGTTTAAACACACAATATACCTATGCTGATGTAGCCCCACTGTGATCTACACACTGCTGGAAATGATGGAATGCACCCTGTTCTCCCATGGAGATACCATTAAGTCAGCTTATTCCCTAAAAGGGAAAACACTATTTTTAATGTTTTTAGCTTAAAAAAATCTATGACTGCATTCTACCATTTTTGATTATCTCCAATATGTCATCAACTTCCTTAAATATTCAAACGCTTATTTTGTTTTTGTTTTACATCTAAATTATTGGGGTAAAATTACTTCCAAATACAATATCTTTAGCTTTACAAATAAAATTATAAGATGTCTGATGTAAACAATAATAAGTACGTTTATTTGTGGATTTTTGTAATCAGTTGATTTTTTGTGGTGTGTCATGACAAATTATGTGGTTCTGCTTCACAGGAACATGCCCACCTGTTAATGTTATGTTTTTTGCAAGTGATTATACAAGGCCATGAGTCACAGCATCATCACATCAACATCCCCCACTTCTAACAGAGTTCAAGAAGGAAAATGCAGGAAACATCGGGTACTTATCGAGGCGACTGTTGGGCGCGCAATGTTCACAGAGGATAACTGTGATGTGAAAAACCCTCTACGGAATTAAGCATATGCAAACAACTGCTACTGAAGTGCCACGTATTCCTAAAACGTAACCCAGAACATAGTCATATTCATTTTTCAGATGACAGAAAACACCTGTTCTGTACAATAGCAAAAAAGGAAATTTAGCACTTGACAATTAACACAGTAGCAACAGTCAACAGCGTACAAGGCTACACTGAATCTATCTGAGAAGGGGGAAAAAGTAAGGTGTCTTTTTTTTTTGGGGGGGGGGGGGGGGGTCCCTTTTTCATTATTGCCAAGATAAGAAATAAAAATACCGTTGATAACTATTTGAAATATCTTCAAACATGGCCTAACTACAGGTCTTATAGAGACAACACAGAGAATGTCTTATTAGTGAATATATGAAAAAATAAATACTAAATAATTTTTGGTAAAACCCATATTTTTTGTTTTTTGAAAAAAATGACAATACGGCAAAATAAATCATGTCTTTAATGTCAGCATGTTTGGGGCAGGGGTTGCAAATGTCATCAAAAGAGTTTATTGTATGATTTTAAAATTAGTACATGCTTATTTATGGGATAATATACATTTTCAGTCTCATATTATCTTAGTGAGATGAAAAATGTAAACAATAGTGAATGCTGTGGAAGAAGTACATATGTAGCTGTCTCTTTCCAAGTATGTGGTTATAATTATGCCCACAGATTGCTTAGGTCTGTCACATTTCACTTATCATTTTGAGTTTTTTGTGGCTTGTAAAACTTGCACTCTTTTCATTGCAGCTGTTTGTTTAATTTAACAGTTCAATGTTTAAGTCTGGAATCTTTTTTTATTTATTCTATATATAAATTTCAAACTACAAATATAAAATCTTTCTTTAAACATTTTACCCACCCACTTTCAAAGTTCAATGAGATTACATTTTTCTTACAACTGCTTGCTGTTTATAAGTAGAATATCTGCATGCCCAGTTCCCACTACTCTTACATTTCTAGCCATTCCCTCCAGAAGTCACGTGTTTTGTGCTTTTATGACTTTTGACCTCAACATTAGTATGCGAGAGTCCATACATCCGGCACAGCCAGATGCCGTCAGACGGGCACGCACAAAGACAGGCTGTCAACTATGATCAGACGTTGTTCATCTGTGATTCAACAGCTGTATGCAGAACCACAGGGGCTAAGAGGAGAGGAAGGTGAAAAAACGGCAAGCTGGATGTTTGGTAATATACTGGATTTGAACCAGTCAGGCTTTTACTGCAGAACTCTACATGAACATCCCCCCAAGAAGTCGCATAGGATGGCAAAGAGGCATGAAGTCACTAGCAAAATGGTTAACAGTAGGCTGGGTTAAGAGGTACAGCTCAGTCACCTCGCCACAGGATCCTGATGACTTTGACAACCCAGAGTGTAGCCTGATTTAGCAGCAATCACAAAACCTCCAGCTTGTACAGTATCGTTTGTATCTTGGTATCTACATCTTATATTTTATAACTATTGGTCCCGGTTTCAACTGAGCATTTGGGTTCCTGTGAGTCACCCTGAAGACTTCAAAGTTTATCATGGCCGAGGATTTTATTAATTTAAATGATCCCTTAATTTAAAGTTTAAAAGGGTATATTATGCTAAAAATTCAAGATGAACATCATATAGCAGTTGAAACTACAGCTACGTAATATTTCCTAAAACATGAACGTAGCTCAAAACTAGAAATTCATTGGAACATTCTTAAAGGTATACTATGATTAATAAACCCAATTCAGTTTCCTTTAAAATTATGTCCATATTGAACTCAAACCAAACAAAGCAGTCAACTAGTCAAATTGTAATCCAGATATTTAATTCATATACTTATCCAAGTATGATAGTCAAATTCAGGTAATTTAATTTAATTTCACTATAAATTCACCTGCTTTGTGATGCAGAGAAATTTAGTACCTATTTCATAAGCAAAGGAATAGGTTACGGGTAAAGCTGTGGAAAAGTTTAAAGCTTGGTTAGTTTATAATAACTGTATATTAGCCAGGATATGAAACTCAGGAGCTAAATGTTTCCACACCTGAAGAGCAGTTTAATCACATATATTAATACATCTATGAAACCATCAAAGATGTAAATACATTACAAAATATGATTAATTGGTTTTCAGTTTGATAACACCATTGTAGTACTTAGGTCTTATAATTGCTATGTTTTATCTTTAGAGATCATTCTTTTATCTTTATCTTTTTCTATGACAAATAAAACAATAAATTCATATTATTGAAGTTTAAACAACACCAAGTAATTTATCCAAATATAAGTTTTAAGCATTCACAGCTACCAGACTGAGAGGAAGATGAGATACTACTGCAGCCATGCAGGATGCCAATGCTTATCCTTGAAATTGTTCTGACAGATCTCAGCTCCCTCCCTCCAGCTGGTTTAATTATTTTAACCTATAGGGTTACTTGTGACATAGCACTGGAAATACATATCTCTGAGTTGCAATTTCTCATTCATGTGATTTACAAGGCTAAACTTAATAATTAAAAAGAAAATTGATTAAATAAAATCATATATTCTTTATTAGTGGATTTTTTAGGCACACAAACAGCCTCCAATCAGTGAGAAAAAAAAACTCATTGCATGTGATGGTTTAAGCAAATAAGAGCATACACCAAGTTTATGGTCTAAAGGTGGTAATTAGACCCTCCTTTTTTGTTTGTTGGTCTTGTAGAGTGAGTGTTTATCAAAACAGAAAGAAACACTTCTGAAAACAGTTTTCTTACAGGGTGAATTTACCTTTTAAGCATTGAAACATTTTCCTCTTTAAAGAACATGTATCCTAATTCAGTTTTTGTTCTCCTTCTTTGCATGTTTTCTAACGTTTCTTGACTTCTGAACTACTTTAGATGTAAGAATCCAATAGTCTAAAAATCATGCAATTAAAATTTGTTAAAAGGTTTTTCGTCACCAATGAAATTATCTCTTAAAATCATTTGATCTTAGTCCATTATGGACAGAAACTGACTTAATTTGACAAATCTACTGAATGGAATCCACTATAGTCAGGCTTTTATTTGTATTTATTTTTTTTTTAATGCAAGTATAAACAGACTGTATAGCCAAACTGTGTGAGAAAAAATAACTGGAATATATTTTCCATGTTTCTCATGTCCAGACTTTGGGGCAAAATCTTTTTTTTCTCCTAGACTTCAACAGAAATGTAATGAGTACCTTGAGGAAGGCGTTCAGCAGCGAATTATGGAAGAAAGGAAGAGAGAACTAGTTTAAATAATAAGTTAATGGAGATACAAGGATATAAATTAATGCAATTCAAGTCAGAGCATCTTGAAAATGATATGAAAATAATACAAGATATATTAGGGCAGAGCACTGGTTCAAAAAATACAATTCAAGTATTGAACCCAAATCAGACTTTAAACTAGATTAAACAAGTTTGCAGAAGAGTATCTAGACTCATATTCTGAAGAACACAAATGTATAAAACAAATGGCGTATGATATAATAAAACTGAGCCCAGAAATAAATTAACAGGTTATTGAATATTTGTCGACATAATTTACATAAATACTATAAATAAGTTTTGGATTTTCCTTTATCCGTCTGAAAAACTATTGAACCTTAAACTGGTTTCATTTTTTATACATTTCTGGAAGAAGCGCACCTAAAGCTGCACCACAGCTTAAAAAAAGGAGGATACGAACTGATTATTTTCTGGTTAATTTCACATGGACCAGTGGAAAACATTTAGTTCAGTGTGGTGTATTTTATTTAATACTGCCTCTTTGAAGCTTCCACTGTGACCAATAGCCTAAAGTGCCCAGGAAGGAATACGATTTTGTTTGAATGTATTATTCTCTACAAAATTGATTACTAAGTTACAGAAAAAAGGGTTCTAAGGCAGAAATAAATTAGTCTGAGTGATCCTGTGGCCTCAGTAAGTGTTTTTTTCTTTAATCACATATAGACTAAATTAAATCTGAAGATGCCTGAATACTATAAGTCAGAATTGAAGATTTGGGTAGTAAGTGCAAGTATTTTTTTATTTATTTTAAAATCCATTTGCATGTGTAAATATTTACATTTATATACATATATAGATCATAACTTATGTTTAATGACAAAAAAGATGGACCGTGCGGAAGAGGATTATGGCCACGGAAAAAAAAGCATGTATAATTCTGACTTTTATCTCAGATTTTGATTTACAGACATACTAAAAATCTTTTAACTTGGGATTTTTCTGGTAAGCTACATCCCTATTTTGATAAGACAAAAAAATGAGGTCCTGTTGCAATTAAATCTGTGCACTCTCATCTTTCTTTAGATAGAAATTACTTCTGGTTAAAAGAGTCTCTCTCCAGCAGACAGCGGTTGCTACCATAAACTTTTTAAACTTTTTATGTCACAAAGAAAAAATTTCTTGGACAATGTTTCTTATTTGATTCAATTTCTCCCCACTTTACTTAGTTGCACCTCCAACTTTGTCCTCGCCAGTGTCACGATATGCTTGTTTAGGAAAAGAGAGATTACTTCAAAGATTGGAATTATATTACAATCTATTTGCCTGTACTGTATTTTAAATTGGTTAATTTGAATTGAATGTAACTGAATATGTATCTACGGCCGGATATCAGTAGAATATATTTGGGTTATATTGTATTCCAATTAATTCAGTATGAGCAGCCCTCTCTGGAACAGTCTCCTTATGACATTTGCTTTTATTTACCACATAGAAAACTGAAGGAATAATTTAATCTGTTTCTAACCATAACACATTATACATGACATCTGATTACATATAAATACGTTAGTGTGAACTGTATCTAAATGAGGTCAATTATCAGCTCTTTCACAACAAATCCCTGTATCAATGAAGTAAATTAAATCAAATAATTTAAATACAAAAATGAAATGATAATGGGGTGAACATGCCCACCCACAAGGGAGGTGCTTTTGAGTCCCAGCTACCTCATCTGACCCATGTATACTGACAGTCAGCACAGAGATTATCCACACACAGCATGATAGAGCTGGAAAAGGTCAGCAACTCTGATTAGCTTCTCACACTTCTTTGCCAAAGCACCTGCTCCTGATGAGTCCAGACATATTACTTCGTTCACTGAGAAGTGAGGTCAGCTCAGATTTCATACTGTTCTCTCGGTATAAACAGGCACTAATGCCTATCTTGTTTGCTCTCTACACTAAATGTGCTTCAGCGTTTCTATTTAAGGTATCATAGCAAACAGGGTTCAGAAAGTTTAGGTTGTTTCTAAGTGTGCAGGTAACACATAATGTTGGCTCAAGACAGTGCAAATACTTTCCAAATTCAACCTTCCTTTGAAAACAAAACTTTTCTCTGGAGCCCCATAGAACACTCCTCTGCTTAGATGGGCAGCACAGAAAGCCAGACAGCACTACTTGATCTGAGTCCAAGCAGCCTGCAGCTACCCAGCTCCACCAGCTGGTGAGGGCAGCCTCACAGAGCAGGAGAAGAAGAAAAGGCAGGATGGAAAGGAGCATAACAGACATTACTAACTCTTTGCAGCGTGAATGTGTCCTGGGAGGCAGCTGGAAGGAATCTGTGGTGCACAGTGAGCCATTCGGGGGCCAAGGAGGAGTTGTACACGGATTTTCTTTAACAAAAATACACAAAACATAACACTGCCTGTTGAGCAAGTGAGAGATGTGTGTGTGTTTGAGTGGAGGCTTTGTTTGTTGAATCCCATTGGGTCCTAAATGTGTTAGGCCCCTCATGAGACGATATGAGACTGCCAAGCATCTGCCACAAAAAAACTCATTTTGTTTCATTTTCTCTGTCCAGCAGCAAAGCGAAGCTTGTGCAAGTCTTAGAGGAGTCGCTAAGACGTACTGCATGGTGGAAACTCTCAGGCAGCTGTTTTAAGACTGCAGATGAATCAATCTGCACCGCCTCCATTGTTATGCACGGACATTATAAAGCTTCATATTATGTATTAAATGAGTGCTAAATTTCACTGATAAATTGATTTTTAATGAAGAAAAAGAAACAATAACAGTTTAGCGGATTAAAGCCATGCATGCAGAGATTGTAATTGGAGGCTGAGAAAATAAACAAGCATTACACCTTTTCCAGCGACAGTTGGATTATTAATACAGCTCTGTTTTCATTTCAGCAGCATCTCAAAGTGACAGACATTTTTCATTAAGCAGACAAAGGCACTCCTGAAAGCTTTGTTAAAAACAAAATCAAAAATCCCCTAAATACACTTCAATGAAAGCTAGGAATGAGGAATTAAATGCTAAGTAGATTTGCCAATTGATGCGGTGAATCCGTATAGGTAAATTTTGGAACAGCATGAACCTGTTTGCATCATTTTAGATTTTACTTAATATTTTACTAAAAATAAGTTAAAATATCAGGAAAAAGAATAAGGTAAATAAGTGTGACCATCACTTGTTTGATTTTAATAGGTTTGCCTTTGACTGAAACTTGATATTGTTAGTATCTTGTACTACAAGCAACGTTCCCTCTAAACTGCGAGCTTGCGCAATCGCGCACTGCTCGCACATCCTCAGCGCACAATTAAATCTAAAAGCGCATAAAATAAAACCTAGAAAGACAAGCATTAAGAAGCCCCGCCTTCTTAATGCTTCGGCTGCTCTCCGGCCTGACTGGGGCAGCTAAGGGGCGTGGCGACCAATCAACCACACACAGTGACTACAGGCCGGTTGCCCTGACATCGCATGTCATAAAGTCACTAGAGCGGCTCGTTCTGAAGCACCTGCGTAACATCGTCGGACCTTCACTGGACCCCTGCAGTACGCGTACCAGCCCCGGATGGGAGTGAAAGACGCCATCATCTACGTGCTGCACCGAGTCTACTTGCACCTGGAGGAGGCAAGCAGCAAGGTGAGAGTCATGTTCTTTGACTTCTCTAGTGCGTTCGACACCATCCGACCAGCTCTCCTCAGCAAGAAACTCCTGGACATGCGGGTGGACGCTCCACTGATGGCCTGGATCAACAACTACCTAACAGGCCGCCCACAGTATGTAAGACTGCAACACACCGTATCAGACATCATACGGAGCAGTACGGGGGTCCCACAGGGGACAGTACTGTCTCCATTCCTGTTCACGCTCTACACCTCTGATTTCAGTTTTTGCTCACAGTCCTGCCACCTGCAGAAGTTCTCAGACGACTCTGCCATCGTGGGCTGCATCAGCAGGGACCAGGAGGCCGAGTACAGGAGTGTGGTGGACAGGTTCGTGGAGTGGTGTGGGCTGAACCATCTGCAGCTTAACGTCGGGAAGACAAAGGAGCTGGTGGTGGACTTCAGGAAACAGTTAAACCGCCCAGACCCCGTCATCATCAACGTCTCAGCTGTGGACATAGTGGATGACTACAAATACCTCGGTGTCCACATAGACAATAAACTGGACTGGTCTAAGAACACACACACTGTCTACAAAAAAGGTCAGAGCAGACTTTACTTCCTCAGGAGGCTCAGATTATTCAACGTCTGCAGGACCATGCTGCAGATGTTCTACCACTCTGTGATCGGCAGCACCATCTTCTACGCTGTCGTGTGCTGGGGCAGCCGGCTGAGGACGGCTGACACCAACAGACTCAACAAGCTCATCAGGAGAGCTGGCTCTGTCCTGGGACTGGAACTGGAGTCTGTGGGGAGGTGTCAGAGAGGAAGATGCTGAGGAAGCTGCTCAGCATCAAGGACAACACCTCCGACCCCCTACATGCCACGTTGACGGCCTGACGGTCAGAGCACCTTCAGCTGGAGACTGAGACCACCGAGAGTCACCACTGAACGCCACAGGAGGTCTTTCTTACCTGTGGCAATCAAACTGTACAATTCCTCTTCCATATGCAGGAGGGATAAATATGGATAAATAGTAGTGTACTTATTGTTATATGTTGATTGTGTACTGTACTGTGTTGTATGCGAGATGAGTGTGTCGTGTTAATTGTTAATTGATACTCTGTAACCCTGGCAAAGCAATTTCCTCCGGGATCATTAAAGTCTATCTTATCTTATCTTATCTTATCAAATTAACGTATGCACCCACGGCTCTGATGTTAGCCAATGGTAAGATGGGGCAGGCGGGGTTACGTTTAACTGACTTGAGAGGTTAACCAATCGGAGTGTTGCGGCAGGCAAGCGCAGCAGGTGCCGTGCGCCGCTTTTTATGTTTTCCCCACTTCGGCATCTTCCCGCTAAATTTATCCACCTGGTGCTGAAACTAGCATAATTTGTGTCGCTATTAACTATGTTGTAAACGCCCTGGCAGATGACGTTGGCTAGTGATGGGTAGATGAGGCGTCATGAAGCGTTTCAACACATAGCAAAACTGTATTGATACTGTGTCACTGAATACTGACACCTGCTGGTCATTAAAAATCCCTACAGGCAACGTAGATGGACTGATTTGATGAACCAGTGTAAACAATAACATTAAACTCATTGTATGTTATTGTATATTACATATTGTATTATTTCATATCTTAAGTTAAATTGAAAATATGTGATATTCTTAGATACAGTCAATAAATAATGTGAACATGAACCATAAAGAGAAAATTTAAGTGAATGTGTTTGAAATAAGGATGCTTGTGGACTGGGGTTTTTCTTCACATAGTAAACCGCCCAATCAGGCAACACTGTATGTAAATGTATGACGTCTTGACTAGACAGAATCCTAATTCAAGATATCAGTAATGTCATTCTGACTAGTCAGAATGTTAATTTAAGATATCTTAAATAGAAAAGTTGAATAATTCAATATATCTCTAATTCTTTAAGAGATATCTTAAAATTAATTTTGACTAGTCAAAATTATAATTCAAGATATCTCTAATTTAGTTTTGTCTAGTCATTATTTGCTTTTAAGATATCTATAATTTAATTTCCACTGGTCAAAACTACATTTCTCCTATAGTGCGCACACCTGATGTTGCTCACAGTGGTCGTCAGTGTACTCAGAGAGCTTATGTGTATGCCCAGACAGATTAAAATTTAGAGGGAATATTGACTGAAAGATATAAGTAGTAGTTTTAGTTTTTGGATTGGCTACTTTGGCAGCAAAATAAAGTTTTCAATTTATGTATTTTGAGAGTCCTAGACTAAAGAATGTTGAACAATTGCAGGTCAAGTTAGAATGGAAAACTGGCAGCTAGATGTTCCCTTATATCAAGTGTTACATATTTACCAACATCATTATGTCCAACATCTGCAGCAATGTCCCACAGAAAGTAATTTACTCTGGAACTGGAAAAAACACAGTAATTTTTGTAGTCCGTTGGGAGTCTTGGTAGCAAAAAAATAATAATATGCAGAAGTTGTTGGTTTAGACTCATCATATTGTAATATGTGTAGTTCAGACATCAAAATGCTCCCCAGTATTCATGCACCCAGGTCTAATTAGTCCCAGAGTGTTGAAAGTTTATCTCCCTTGTAAACAGCAATCTTATTTAAAATAGATTGACAGTCTCGGCTGAGCAGAGTCCTGTTTGTGCTGTGAACAACCAAATACACAATTAAAGGATTTGTGAGGAGCACAGATCTAAGACTTTGACTTTTAGCTCAGCTGCTGGCTACAGTTAGTGGACTGTAGACATGGGTATCCGTGCTTTACTATAGCAAAAAGGCACAAAAGCAGGACTGAACCAACAGAATAATAACATTCAACTAACTAGCTAGGCTAGGTACGGATCGATCAAACTCCCTTTGGACGCGGTTTGTCACTTAAAGACACAGCACACACTTTGTTTCTATTAATCTCCTATTTTGTTATAAATCAATCTCTAACCTGATTAAATCTACCCTTACCACAAACAGAGTTTATAACGTGAGGCCTTGGGAAAGGTTTTATTTGTTGGAATAATGTTTTTTCCTTTATTCATGTATGCTTGCATGATAATGCCAAATGACAATAGTCACAATCTTAATGTTGTGAAAACAAATTTTATTTGAACATTAAGTTCATTATGCAATAAAAAAGTTTAAAAGTGTTTGTTGGAATGTTGACTTTATGAATCCTTGTTACAGTGTAATTGTTCATTAAGATCCCAGGGTTTAGTTAATAAAACAATACAGTAATTGTAGTACAAAATCTGCAAAAAAACAGCAATAACATAGATGTTAGTCTGCATTAGTCAACATCAGTCAGACACCACATTTTACAACTTAGATACGTGAAAAGAGTTAAAAGCAAGGAGTCCTTTTAGTGTTTTATTAAAATAAATGCTACATTTGCATTTTATGATGTTTTGACACCATTTATAGACATATTTGACAAATTTGATTTATCTGTTGAGGACTGAGCTTGATAGAGATTAAGCACTTTTTGAGTAAACAACCTTTTGCAAAAAATTTGCTAGGAAAAAAAGTTTTTCAGACTTTTTAAGTGACAAAACTGAGTGGTCATCATCTTCCACAGAGTTTAATTGTACAGTATTGCCATAACTTCTAACTGGTTCATTAGGCTTTCTCACTTTATGGACCTTGACATCCAATTGCGGAAAGGGCAATGAGACTTGAATATAAATACTAAAGTAACTATAAAAGATAAATGTTAGAAGGGAATTCCATTGCAGCCTTGCAGAAAGCTGAATCTTTCAGACGTTAATTCAACACTTACTAGGAAAACTGTTAAAGAGGTGTAAACAGCAAAAAATCTCACATTGTATATGAACAGATAAATATTGTTGCATTCCCAAAGTCTTACTTCATCTCTTCCTTGTTTTTTTCACATTTGTTAAAGAAATGATTGTCAGATTCTATTGATCTGATAAGACTTTATTGTGTAGGTCTTATCCCCCATTCTTTTTTTCTTATAATTTTTTAACCCAACATTAAAATATATAATTTCCAGGTAAGGTAAAATAACAAAATATTTTTGAAGACCTTTAGTAACCTTGGAGAATAACTGCTTCACATATACAAGAATATGAATATCTATAGCTTAGAAAAAGAAATGTAAAACAAAAAGAAGGATGGTTTAAATCAAGTATAGTGAAAAGGTTTTGGGTTATTTGATTTCTCTGTTTTAGGACAATGCCGACACTGTTCATGTGATACAACCATTTAGAGGCTTCAGAAAAGTCTCCATGTATCCCGAGAGTTTCTGGGCTCAGCTTGCAAGACCAACAAGTTGTCAGACTGGGAGTCCCCTGAGTAACATCCACCTCCCTGGGACTCTTCCCTTGTGTGTGAGATCAGCAAAGCCAGACTGCATACAAATGTCTGCATGTATTTTATTAATACGACACAAACAAAACATGAACAAGTTTAACCTACAGAAAAACTCCAGTGCATTGATTTTTTAAAGGCACAATGAGAATACACAGGTATTGTCCCATGTCAATGAACTCAGTCAAAAGAAGTGAATTCCAGTCAAACTGACACACTGGCAGTGCGCTCTTTGCTGCATCGCTGCACACTCGAGTCTCCAGCCTTTCGCCTGGATGCGTCTGTGCAAAGATGAATAGTCAGTAAAAAGCTTCAGCTGAAATCAGATTGTTCATCCCTCTGAGGTTGGGGTGGGGGCCTGAACCACTTCTTACCTCTTTAAATGGTTGCCTAACATCGGGTGACACATTAGACATGGTGTGTGTGTCACATAAGTACAGAAAACACTGCTTTACTCCAGGCTTCCCGTCAAGCATGCCTTAAAATCAGATCAACAAACAACAAACAGCTGTAGATGCATTCTCTGTCAGAGAGATGTTACTGACAATTTGAGGAGATTGAAAGGACAGCTTAATGGAAATTGAAGGACCCTGTAGCATTATGCTCCGAAACCATTCCCAAGCCCTGTCATTTGATATGACTTCCAGTCTAGGGTTGAGTTGAAGGCCTGACAATATCTAAGCAGAGAGTGGAATAGAGGCCTGCATGGTTTTCTCTTCCTCTTCATTCACCATCTCACCCATTTATGTGACAACCGTGAGTCAGAATGTTGTGCCGACATCAATGTGGGAGGAAGAGTTTCATTATGGATATGTCTATTAAGTTGTGTGGATAGATTTTGTGCAAGTAAATAGAAATAATATGAAAAGCATAAGGCTGTTGGGGTGTATTGATTTTCTTGTGAATGAATTATGGCAAAGGCATAAAAAGAAAAAAAATTCATTATAGAAAAACAACTGTTCACATCAATTTGTTTGCTTTTCCACACCATCTAACCACTACTGACATCAGAAGAGAATGTTGATACACACTGTGTGTGATGGGTTAGCTAGCTTTTTTTTATTTTATTTGTGCAATCATTCAGATGTATGGCGGCAAATTGAAGATAATGAATCTTGCTGACAATTTCAACATACCTACCTCTGATTATTATTTACACAAATGTAGGGTGCTGCTGTATGCATGAAAGATTTATGAATAGGTCTAGTATTTTTTCAAAACTTTTTCAAACTGGAGCTACAATCTAAAAGTCCACCATACAATTTGATGTTGCCTACAGTTAAATTCATATTTAAATATCTTTTTATGTTTGCCAATGATTTAAAATGAAAGGTATGGTTTCGAAAAAAAATTCTTAAGGCACAGTTAACTTTTAAATCTTAATAAAGGAGGGCAAACACAGATCTCCAGTAAATTTAATGCAAGGTTGAGAACAAAGGATTCCCAATAGTATACCAAGATTAGTCGGACATCACATCTTACATTTTATCTTTGGACCAGAACCTCTAAAAAAATAAATTGTTTAGTCAGCCACTTGACCTGGACAGCATCAGATTGGCGTCTGGTGACAGTCTAAAGAACCTTGGTGTTATTTTTGATCAGGAAATGTCTTTCAAGTCCAATATAAAACAGGTCAGTAAGATTTCCTTCTGTCACCTTAGGAATATAGCAAAAGTTATAAATATTCTCTCTAGGACAGATGCTGAAAAACTAGTCCATGCATTTGATACTTCAAGGCTGGACTATTGTAACACTTTATTAGCAGGAAGTCCACAAAATGCAGTTAAAAGCCTTCAGTTGGTGCAAAATGCTGCAGCAAGAGTTCTGATGAAACTTAAAAATAGAGATCAGATCTCCCAAATTTTAGCTTCCCTTCATTGGCTCCCTGTCAAACTTAGAATAGATTTCAAGATTCTTCTTTTGACATATAAAGCCCTCACTAATCAAGCTCCATCATACATCAGAGATCTGATTATTCCTTATGTTCCAAACAGAGCACTTTGCTCTCAGACTGCAGGTTTACTGGTGGTTCCTAGAATCTCTAAAGGCAGAATGGGAGGCAGATCTTTTAGTTATCAGGCTCTTCTCCTGTGGAACCAGCTTCCAGCTTTAGTCCGTGAGGCAGACAACCTGTCTAGTTTGAAATCTAGGCTTAAAACCTGTTTGGCAAAGTTTATAGTTAGGAAGTTTATAGTTTTCCTTCTAGCTCTCGAAGAAGGCGGACGCGTTTCTCTCTGTCTCCCGACCTTACCCTTATCTATCCTGCTTCAGCCCTGTGTTTGTGTCTTTCATTCTCTTTTGGAGCATCTTTTTA